>APFE031120595.1:0-22298 GCA_000404065.3 Pinus taeda | reverse complement strand
GCTTTATATTATTATTGTTAGGTCGGCTGGGTTATATTGTGACTCCTTAGACTCCTATATATAGAAAGGAGGTTTTGTCATTTGAATCATCCAAGAATTGTTCATTTTATAATGTAAAGGAGGTTTCCCCCTTGAAAAGGCTGAATTTTAAGGCGTTGATCTATCTTTTCTATCTTTTTCTTGAGCTGGTTTCATAACATTTCGTATCAAAGGTTTGGATTCTAGGGTTTCGCTGCTCCAAACAGGTCATCGTGGTATTTTCTCTACAATTTTTTGTCCATGACGTTTCAGAAGCCAAAGAAAAAACCCATTTGCGAAGACATCACGCTGAAGGTTGGATCCAAATTTCAGAGCTTTTCACGTTATATTTGGGGAGATATGATCTGTGGAAGTTGGTCTTTTTGCAGACTCCTGAATTACATTCCAAACAGGTGACCTAGGGAAAATTGTCATAACTTTCTCTCTGAGAATCAGATTGAAATTTCATCAGAAGGTATAGAAATAGGACGGACTTTAGATTCTTGTATATATTCTTCAGATCCAAAGGTCGAAACAGAAACTCGTGGCACGTCGTACAAGTTTGCTCTACTGAACTAGTCTCTAATCAGCTCACTGTGGGAGATTTCACATAACTCTTCCTTGGAGAATCCAATTTGGATTAGAGTAGTGGCATTGGAAAGAGGACATATAGGGATATGGCAGGTCACAATTGTAGAACTGGATGATTTGAATGTACAGAGATACATCAGAGGCAATATCGAGCACGTACAAAGTGAAAAAAGGTGTGTAGATTCTTTTAAATTTTTGCTTAAGATTGGTTTGAAATTTATTTTGAAGGAATTCAGAGGGCATAGTAGAGAATTATTATCCGTAATTATCTGTAATTGATGCCCCAAGGAAAGAAAATGCAAACACCTAGTAAGGAACCTGAAAGCTCTAGCATGACTCATGAAGAAGAGGAAGAAATTCTACATGATATATCAAAATTACAAGAACAAGTGCAACAAATGTCACTCTCACAAAAGCTAATAGAAGCTAAGATAAAGGGTGTGGAAACTAAGATGGATGATTTAAAGATAGATTTGAAGGCAGATTTGAAGAGAGACATGACAGATTTAAAGATAGATTTGACAAATTTTCTACAAGAAATACTTACTAATGGTGAAAAGGCAGTAAAGGAAACTCATGATGCGAACAAAAGAAATGTTAATCATGATATCATAGACTCATGTGGGATCGAAGACGCACCATATTCAAAAAATCGATATGAGAAATTTTGATGGCAAGGATCCCGGAACATGGATATTACAGATGGAGCAATTTTTCAATCTCAATAATGTGAAAAACACACAAACGTTACGTATTACAACTTTATATTTGGAACCAAATTAGTTTGTATGGTATCAATGGATTTTCTCTCGTAAACAGTTTATCACATGGGAAGTTTTTACGGAAGAATTGATAGCACATTATGAGGATATCAAAAGCAACCATTTTTTTAGCCAATTAATAAGTCTCAAACAAAAGGGTTCAATAATGGAGCACATTGAGGAGTTCCAAAAATTGAACATATGGGAAAAAATATTCCGGAGGAGCATAGGATTGATGTGTTCATAGGGTCTTTAAAGGATAATATCCAACACGATGTTCACCTTTGGGAACCTGATTTATTAGAGAAGGCATTCAGGTTAGCAAGAAAAATGGAAAGCAAAATTATGGCAACCAGGGCATACCACTCACAACTATAAAGACGGAAGTGTTGTTGCCCCTAGTCTTCCACAACCTATAAGGTTGACACCAAAATAATTGGAAGAAAAAAGAGAAAAAGGGCTTTGTTACAGTTGTTATAGAAAATACAGTAAAGGTCATAAGTGTGCTGAGAAGAAATTATTCTACATAGATTATGAAGAGGAAGAAGAAAAGGAGCAAGAAGGGTCAAAAGAAGAGGATATACTCCAAGAACAAAGCCAAGATAAAGAAGAAATGAATCCGACCATATCTTGTAATGCATTGGCGGAATTACCACTCCTCAAACCATCAAGATAGAAGGACAAATAAAGAAGAAAAAGGTAATAGTGTTGATTGATTCAGAAAGTACCCACAATTATATTCATTGTAAGGTAGCAAAAGAATTGAATTTCTTCTTATATCCAGCACGAGAGTGTCAAGTGATGGTTGCCAATGGAGGAACAATAAATTGCTCCGAAAAGTTCCATAATATCAAGCTATCCATGGGAGAATATGTATTGACTAGCCCAATGCTTTCCATTCCAATGGGAGGTGTTGATGTTGTACTCGGAGTCCAATGGCTATAATCCTTGGTACAATAGCTTTTAATTTTCAAGAACTTTTCATGAAATTTTCTATGGAAGGAAAGGAAGTTGAATTAAGGGGTATTGTAGGGAAACCGGGAAAGATAATCAGCTCTAACGGTATGACAAAGCTTCTAAAAAAGGAACAAAGAGGTGTAATTGTACAATTATGTTCGCTAGATGTTTCCACATTGGAATTATCTATTTCTCCATATCTCCAAAAGGTCTTGGACAATCATTCCGAGGTATTTGAGACTCCCAAAGGTCTCCCACCTATGTGTGATCATGATCATGCTATTCATGTGATTCCAGGAAGTGTTCCTCCAAACATCAGGCCATACAGATATCCCTATGCCCAAAAGAGTGAAATTGAACATATGGTTGCACAAATGCTAGAGGCTGGTATAATTCAACCGAGTCAAAGTTCTTTCTCTGCTCCAGTAGTATTGGTGCACAGGGATGGATCATGGTGCATGTGTCCGGATTATAGGGAGCTCAACAAGCTCACTATTAAAGATAAGTTTCCCATTCCTGTCATTGATGAATTATTGTATGAATTGCATGGATCAATTTACTTCACCAAGTTGGATCTTCGTTTAGGATATCATCAAATCAAAATGAAGACTGAAGACATTCAGAAAATAGTATTTAGAACTCATGAGGGTCATTATGAATTTTTGGTCATGCCTTTTGGCCTTACCAATGCACCTTCAACATTTCTAGGTTTGATGAATTCCATTTTCAAACCATTCCTTAGAAATTTTGTGTTAGTATTTTTTGATGATATACTAATCTACAACAAGTCTTGGAAGGATCATGTTGAACATGTTGGCAAGGTGCTACAACTATTAGAGGAGAAGTAATTATATGCAAAAAGATCCAAATGTTTCTTTAGAGTACAAGAGGTGGAATATCTAGGTCATATTGTATCTCATGAAGGAGTTAAGGTAGACCCTAGCAAAATTAAAGCCATTAAGGAATGGAAAATCGCCACATCCATAAAGCATATGCAAGGATTTCTCAGGCTGAAAGGGTATTATCGCAAGTTTGTTAAGAATTATGGGAGAATAATAGCACCTCTAACAACATTATTGAAGAAAGATGCATTTTCATGGACTCGAGAAGCAACAAAGGCCTTCAAACATCTTAAATAGGCAATGTGCCAAGCATCGGTCTTAGCTACACCGGACTTCACAGAAACCTTTATTGTGGAATGTGATGCTTCAGGAAATGGAATTCGTGCTATTTTAATGCAAGATGAAAAACCCATTTCTTTTGAAATTCATCCAAATGCACTTAAGAAATGGCAGCCCTACCTAATGGGAAGACACTTCAAGGTAAAAACAGATCATGATAGCCTTAAATACTTTTTAGAATAAATATTATCCTTTGAAAAGAAACAAAAGTCGGTCATAAAGATGTTGGGTTATGACTTTGAAATCGTCTACAAAAAAGGGAAGAAAAATGTGGTGGCATATGCACTCTCAAGAAAGGATGAGGATGTAGAAGCATTGTTGTGCTCCATTTCTATTATCCAACCAGATTGGATAAACGAAGAAAGGGAGGAATGGAAGAATGACGAAGAAGTTTGGGAACTTATTTGAAAGTTACCATAGGATTCCAGTACTGATACATTTAGCTTGAAAAATGATTCATTATGGTACAAATATTGCTTATACCTCTGTAAGAATTCCCAGCTAAAACAAAAGATTTTTATGGAATTGCACACTTCTCCCTTAGGAGGGAACTCAAGATTTTTAAAAACTTACCACAGGGTTAAGAAGGATTTTTTTTGGGTTGGACTTAAGTCAGATATTCAAAAGTTTGTGGCGAAATGTTTGGTTTGCCAACAAAATAAAGTTGAAACAATTAAGACACCGGGTCTATTACAACCTTTATCCATTCCAAGCCAACATTGGGAGGAGGTTTCAATGGATTTTATCACAAGTTTACCCAGCTCTGAGGGAAAGAGTGTCATCATGGTGGTAGTTGACAGACTTAGCAAGTATGCACACTTTTTTGCATTATCACATCCATTTAAAGCCAGTATAGTTTCTACTGCATTTATGGAAACAATTCAAAAGTTACGTGGAAACCCAAAGATTATTGTAAGTGATAGAGATCCCATTTTCACCAGAAATTTTTAGACAGAATTATTTTATTGTCTTGGTATTCAATTATCTCATATCTCATCTTATCATCCTCAATATGATGGGCAAATTGAGATAGAAAACAAATGTTTGGAAGGATATCTTTGCTGCTTTGTATCTGATAAACAGACACAATGGGTCAAATGGTTGCCTTTGGCTGAATGGTGATATAACACTTCCTTCCATACAACAACAAAAATGACCCCACTTATGGCACTTTATGGATATCAGCCACCATGCATCACATCATCTTTAAGAGAAAATTCTAAAGTTCAAGCAGTAGAACATCACATCGAACATCAACAACAAGTCGGCCAAATCTTAAAGGATAACCTCGTCTTGGCACATAATAGAATGAAACGACAGGCAGATCAACATTGCAGCGAAAGAAGTTTTGATGTAGGTGATTGGGTATTCCTACGGCTACAACCATATAAGAAAATGTCTCTCAAGAAAGCTAAGAAGGATAATAAATTATCACCAAATTATTATGGTTCGTAGAAGGTGTTGCAAAAGATTGGTACTAGGGCATACAAATTGGAGCTTCCTGCAACTTCTCGATTGCACCCAATTTTCCATGTTTCGTGTTTAAAGAAGGTTATAGGTGACAAGCTCCTAGTTCAAACAATATTGCCAAAAATTGACGAGGAAGGAAAAATTATATTGGAACCATAAGTAGTCAGAGAAACAAGAACTCAACAACTACGAAATCGATCAATTTCGGAGTGTCTTATCAAGTGGAAGAACTTATACGCTGAAGATTCCACGTGGGAGGATGAAAATTTTATACAGAAGCATCCAAAACTACTCAAGCATTGAGGACAACACATTTTTGAAGGAGAGGGGCATGTTGGGTCACTATAATACTAGTGATCACCCCATTACTATTTTAGTTGCATCCCTTATTAATATTATTGTGCCCCTATTGTCCCCATATTATTATTATTGTGCCCCATAGAATCCCTTTATTTATTTTTGTGGCTTTTTATTATTATTGTTAGGTCGGTTGGGTTATATTGTGACTCCTTAGACTCCTATATATAGAAAGGAGGTTTTGTGAGTTGAATCATCCAAGAATTGTTCATTTATGTAATGTAAAGGAGGTTTCCCCCTTGAGGAGGCTGAATTTTAAGGCATTGATCTATCTTTTCTATATTTTCTTGAGCTGGTTTCATAACAACATTGGAGAGTGGATACTTCTTTTAGCATTGAACCAAATAGCTAAGGGTATTCAACTTTTAAGAAATGGCATGGAACTGATGCTACTCTTTCCACATTAGCATAATAGCTATTTTCATTTTTAAATGAATTTAACAAAACTTTTCATCAATACCCTAACAACACCACTAACCTATGGATGAGACCATTGTTACCAAAGCATAACTGATATTCTGTGGTTGGAGGTAGGTCCCTATCTCAATAAGATTGATTCTAAGGATGTGAAACAATGTTGAAGATCAAGAGATTGAGTTTCAAGAACACATTCTCTTGATCAAAGTCGTCCTCCTCCCTCTTCCTGTTCACTCATTCAATAGGAGGTGGTCTCTATTCCTCTAATGCATGTTCCTGGTCCTGCCTATAGAGAAACCTCCTATGTTCTAATAGTAGAGAGCATTGGTCATCGTAAACTTAGTGGTTCTTTTCATCATCTTCAATAAATTCCAAGAGCTTGATCAATCAAGAGGAAGATCTATGTATCGAGAGGACATATATCGATCCATTGTGATTGCAAGAAGTGGACACAAAGTGATCTCATAATGCACCATCAAAGATGAAATTGCAAACAATTGACATTAGTAATTGTTAAGAAGAATTCTAGCATTAACCATCAAGTCACACATGTAAACTATCCTATTTCAGATATTCAAGACAACAAAATATGGAATGTAACAAATGAATGAAATGGAATTTCCCTTCACCCCAACATTTTTCACATAAAAAACAATTATTGCCAAATGCCAAAGGTTTTGTAGATGGTTCTCGAAATTCATTGGCAGTGTGATGTCATGTTCATGCCACAACCTTGGCCAGGTAAAGAATTTTGTCTCTAGTTGGTTAAGTAGCTATTGCATATTTTTTTTTTGAATATTTACAGAGGTTAATCAGTTCTCACTTGTTAATTTACTATGTTTCACTAGAAGTTTTCTTAGTCGCTCGAGATTGAAAGCTCTGTGCCTTCTTCTCAAAATCCAATCAAGGGTTTTGCATTGGCACTACATCCGGCCTCTGGGTATGTCGTTTTACTTTAGGAATTTCCCTAGTCTATAGCTATAGCTCTTGAGGGTTACTCTATTCTTACGTCGTTCTTCTGGCTAGGTAGTTTGTGGTTTATGTTATTGATGTAAGTAGTTATCCAGGCTCCATTATGAAGACCATGTTATTGCGTCTCTTATGTGCTTCATCTAGAAAAGTACCTTGACCTACTTCTTAGGTTCTGGGTTCATGGCCATTATTTTATTGTATTTTGAAGCTCTACAGATCAACTTAGTTGTAATTTTGAATTTCATATTTTTTTTCCATCGAGACCTCTTTACCGAAAGAGGGTTTGTAATATTTCTAAGAATATATATATATATTGTTTTTTTTATGGTGAAATATATTGTGTCAACGATTTAAAGGTTGTTAATTTAATCCTCAAATAGACTCTGTAATTCCTTCCTAGAAAGGTTTATTTATTTTTATGCATTAACTTGATTCATTGTTTCACACTGTGCTTGTCTTTATCTATTTTTCGTTTGAGATTTACTATGGAATCCGCCTACAACTCTAGCTATGGATACTATCTTCATATTTCTTAGCTTGTGTATAAAGATGTATCCCTTCTAGCAGGGTTTTAGTTTCATGTCTTGAATCATTCGAATGAGGAATGAGATATAAATTATTCATAAGGATTTATCGACTTAGTTTATATTTCTCTTATTTAGCTAATCTCTTTCTTTTTAATTAGTTATGAATCTTGCAGATGATTTCAGAACTATTTCTTCATTATAGTTAAATTCTACTAATTTTTCTCAGTTCAACTTCTTAGTATATATCACAGATCCCTTATTGTTATACTATAAGGTCTGATAGTAGAAAAAATTCATCTGATAACATCGAATGATATGTACACATATATTGGTCCTGTTTCCTTTCCTTGGGAAGGTAGCTTTGCCTATTTTTTATCATTTACTGATGTAGCTCTGGCTATTTGGTGTTTTGATTTTTAATACTTCTCTAGGTTGTTGACCACACAGTAAACCCATAAGATATGACCCTATGTAAAAAAAAATCGTCGGTTTCAGTAATAAAATTTTCTGATTCTTTTTTTTTGGATATAGATCTTCTGATCATTCTATATTTTCTAGTGGTCGCTGTTAGCCCCTGAGGTGCAGTGCTGCTATTTTTAGCAGAAATGTCCCCTATGTCAGCTCCGATAGGCACATCTCCTCTGCTGTGTTTTGGCCATAAGCTAGACTTCAAAAGTTTACTCTCGCATATATAATTGCATCGGGTCCTGATCCAAATGGATCTAGATATGCTCTCTAAGTCATCAAAATCTAGTAAAATCATGCCAAAGATCAAAACCATCATAGGAGAAGGACCCTTAGAATGGAAAAAAAACACTATTGGGAGGCAAAAACCCAAGGAAACATTGAAAAAACTGAGTATAATAGCTCTGAATAGTGAAATGCATAGCAATCGTCAGATGTGGCTGATCAATGGTCTAGATTTTATCAACGGGTCGCAATTAGTGGTGGCAATTGGTGGATTGTGGGCGGACCATATGAAACTTGTGATGGCGACTGGCAGAGTCAAGTAGGAATGTCAATCAAGCACACAGATCGATGGCCCATGTTTCATTGCAGGATCACTATCAGAGAACACAATAGAGAACTCACCATGGGCCTGGGGCATGAGTGATATGCGATTGTGATCAATCACATCGGCAGATCACAATCAGGGAAACATTATGGAGAGGGGCCTTTATACATGTATATGTGCAATGCGATTAGTCAGACCTGATGGCTATATAGGCATTATTGCATATGTTTTCAGATCTGTCAAAAGGCATTTGTTAATGTATTTTCACATATTTTGTTATTTAACAAAATATAAAGGGATAGCACCAATGCGATAAAACTCGAACCTGAAGGTGTTTGGGAATGAAAATACATAATATTTCAGATCCGCAAAAGCCATTTTTTCAGGTTTTTTAGTGTTTTTTAACATATTTCAAAATATGAAAGGAAACCTTGGAAACAAAGCTGAAACAACTTGTGATAGTGATTAAGGGTGGACTCGATAAAGGAATATACCATATTTGAGGGCTTTTGAAGTCCGAAATGAACTGTGTTTTGGTGGAATTTCACATTATTGCATCATTTCTTCATGTTAATAGAAAGCATCCATTTAAAGGATTTCAAACGCTCGATGCACTCATCCAGATAGAGGCCGAGAAATAGAGACCAGAGGGATAAAAATCGACATCACGACACATCAAAAACCAATAGAAGTGATCATGGAGCATTGCTAGCACGAGCGATCTCCCTGACAGCGCAACAAATTACCAAAATGTGGTTACTCTGCTGTTAGAAAAGAAACATCCAAGCTCATGTGTGTCTATTCATGGCATCAAGTCATTGAAAAGACAGAGATGATAGATTAATACACTTCAAGCCTTTGAGAGCCCAGTAGCATTGTAAGAAATCGTATAAATGGCTGAAAGTTAGAAGTATGAGGGGTTCAACTTTTGGAGACTATGGATACTCTGCTACTCTAGCTTCTCATCTTCATTCCAGCAATATAAGCTACTTTTGTTGTTGCATGTTCAATTCCCCTTTTCTCTTACGTTCCAAGCTTGCACTTGAATAGGTTATTCATGTTTTCTTCTGTGTCTAATGCCCGATAACTGTCATCTTATCTCTGCGTTGATAAATTAGATTTGCAAGCTTCATTTACTTCCTGTAGCTAGCCATTCATATGTGTTTATGTATGCAATTGTTGGTACAGTCAATATTCTCCATCTATCCATTGAATCTATAAACTATTAAGCATTAGTGGTCTAAAGCCTTGTAAAGTTGAAGGTGTTCATGCATGTCTTGAGTGAAAATAGAGTTGAAACAATCATCTGACTTGATCCAAACCATCATCCATTCCAATAGTTCAGTGAACAATATTGAAGATTTATATGTTACCAGGCATCTCTCAGCTACAACCTAGGAGAGATTCCTAGAGTGATAACATAATTGGGGCCATTGCGGGGGAGAGGAGACTGAAGCTCAGCTTCCCTGGGAGACGACACAGATCCAGCTTTCATGATAGACAAAGTCTGGGTACTTTTTCGGTTCTAATCATCTATCTGGCAACTCTACTGAAGGACGAACCTCTTGGCGACTCCACTTGATAGTTCTGGCTCAGTTTGTGAGGCATACTCAGAGAAATCCTCAAAATCCATAGGCTGAACTAGTATCTGACCATGAGAAAATCATTGAAGAAAGAAAGGTGTTGCAGAAAGGAGCATCAGGTTCAAGTAGCTCTAAACAATATTCTATATCGCTTCAAGAAAATCCTGTAATAGAACAAATACATGTTGAGAGTATAGCATCTAATACTATCAGTGAAGAAAAAATCTCAAAAATTCATAAAGATCCTTACTCTTTAGGTTATCCTTTTGTTTCCAGCCCAAAGGAAACCTATCCTCCTATCCCTCATACCCCTTTAGTATTATCAGTCACCCCTCAAGCCCCTCTCATTAAGATTTCTAGTACCCTTATAGCCACCACAACTATGGCAAGACCACAAGCACCTACCAAATGGAAAAAATCATAACTGCTAGGTATGGACCTCTAGTACTACCCACCCCTTTGAATGCCATGCCTACTGGAGAATATCAAAAGTATAGGCCTAAATTCGTTGCAACAGAAGGTGTTATTGTTGAGGAACATTTTGAATCATTCTATAGCTATGGTGATAACCTGGAAATTAGTGAAGACGATGTATGGATGAGAGTCTTTATGCAAAGTCTAGATGGAGAGGCTAGGAAATGGTTCAAATAACTAGCCCCAAAGTCTATAGCAGATATTGAGACTTTAGATGATGCATTACTAAAGTAGTGGAGGGATAAGAAGGATCTACTCTACTACCAGACGGAGTTCAGGAAATTAAAGAGGGAAAATGGTGAGTTGTTGTCTGATTTTAATAAGAGGTTTAACCGCATGTACAACAAGATACCAGCTGAAGTAAAACCCACCACTACCTCTCCTAAACTCATTTATTCCAATGCCTTTGATTCTGACTTCTATCTACTATTGAGGGAGAGGCCATGTGCTACTTTGGTTGATATGCAAGATGCAACCTTGGAAGTAGAATCAAACATCATGGTTGCAGAGAAGCTAAAGGGAAGTTTTGATAAAAGGAGACGAAAGGGCAAGTCTTCATCATCTTCAGATCCCAAGATAGATAAAATGACCAAGATGATAGATTCATTAGCCTCTGAAATCTCCAAATTAAAGGTTGAGTAGCACTCCGAGAAAGGAAGAGTTCCTAATACCTTTACTCCTAGAAATCCAAATCCATATAGAAGAGCTAATGAGCAATTGCATATTTTGCAAAGAAGCAAAGATGCCAATGAAGACCAAAGGGTGAAGACCCCTTTCCAGAATGTAGTCATGGAAGAAGAGTAGTTTGAAGAAGATGATGAGATCCATTGTCTGGAAGTCAAAGGCAGTGCCTCCTCTTTGAGCTCAACTGCCTACTAAAAGTCATTATTCATTCACCAGATCAACCAAGAATGGGATGGTGAAGTTGTTCTATAAAGTGCTACTTAGCACATATATAATCTGAGGTCAAAGATGAACAATGCCTAGGAAACTCTTATTCAGAGAGTTGTTGCCCCTGCAATACAACAAGCTAATAAGCAGAAGTGATTGACAGTTGATCCCATCATCCTCAAAGCTCCAGCTCACAAGATAAGAATCCTTGACAACTCTCCTTCTCCTTTTGGTTTTCAATCGGAAATTTAGAAGCTAAGAATACCTATACCACTAATTGAACTAGTGATTAATCATTCCTTCAAGAGATCTATCCTTGAGGCCCTTGAACCCAATGTAATCCAAGCCTCCACCAACTATTTAAATCTGCAAGATGACAAACCAGTTGTTGTTCTCAGCCCAATGATTGAAAATTATGATGACACCTCCCCATCATTCAATGTATCTATGACTATTCATGATAAAATCCTTCACAACTACCTTCTGGACACTGGAGCCAGCCATAATCTAATGCCCAAAGCTATCGTGGATGAGTTGGGTCTTGAAATTACAAAAGCTTATCATGACCTATTTTATTTTGACTCTAAGAAAGTAAAATGTCTGGGATTAATCAAGGACCTAGCCATCAATTTGTCTCAGCTGCCCATGAAGAGCATGATGATGGATATTGTGGTAGTAGATGTACCCCCCAAGTTTGGCATGTTGCTTTTCGAAGGTTGGATCAAGAGATTAGGTGGAACATTACAAAATGATCTGTATTACGCTATTGTCCCAGGTTTTGGAGGTGACAACTGGAGATTATACAGAGAAGCTCAGTTGGATTATATCATTAGTGATGAAATAAATCCCACTAATCATCCCATCTATGCTGTCAACACTGATTTTGGAATTACTATTCTTCATATTGGAGAATCCTAATTGGCCTCCACACAGCTTAAGAAACCAGTTCGGCAGATCATAGAGGAAGAAGGCCCACAAATTTGGGACATGTTCTTTGATGGAGCTTTCTCTATGGAAATTGTAGGGGTAGGTGTAGTCTTGCTGTCCCCCACACAAGAATGCATTCATTTATGTTTCAAATTAACTTTTCAGGTCACAAATAACATAGAAGAATACGAAGCATTGATATTGGGCTTAAATGCTACTAAAGAAATTAGAATCAAAGGTCTGAAAGTGTTTGGAGACATATACCTTATCATTCAACAGGTCAACAAAAATTTCCAAGCAAAGCATCCAAGGTTGAAAGCATATAGAGATGAGGTATGGAAGCTCAAGGACTCTTTTAATATTTTCATCATTTCTTACATCTCGAGAATGAAGAACCAAATTGTTGATGCCCTAGTTGTGTCTACTAGCACATTTATTCCTCATCTACCTCCTAAATTGACTTATGAAGTTCAGGTGAAATATAGACCATCTCTGCATGACAATGTCAAATACTGGAAAGTTTTTGAAGATGATGATGAAATTAATAGGCTTTTACAAGTCGTTGATGAATTTTTTGAAATGCACATCAAGCAAGAAAACAAATCAATGGAAGAATGCAACCAGTCCAAGCTAAAGGACGAGATTGGTCATGATAGCATTTTTCAACTACCTAGTAACCATATACCCAAAGGATTGGTTCCCCTAGAGAAGTTGTTTGATCATAATGATGTACCTTATAAGCTTTCCAAAAAAGAAAATGAGTCTGCTATTCATAAATATAATGTAGGGAGTCCAACCCATCCAAAGTACATAAATTTGTCCACTCACTTGTCTTCTGCCCAGAGTTCCAAGTGTTGCACCCCGTTGAAACAATTTTCTGATATTTTTTCTTGGGAATACAGTGATCTTAAGAGCTATGATACTAACATCATTCAACATAAGATTCCAATGGAGAAGAACGCCATCCCTTTTAAGAAAAAATTAAGGCCTATCAACCCTCTCTTATTGCCTTTGATTGAAAAGGAAATCAAGAAGCTACTGGATTCGAAGATCATAGTTCCCCTAAGGTATTCAAAGTGGATAGCTAACCTTGTGGCAGTAAGAAAGAAGAATGGAAAAATCAAGCTTTGTTTTGACTTCAAGAATCTGAACAAAGGCTCTAGAAAAGACAACTACCCCCTGCCTAAGATGGAACACTTGCTACAAAAAGTGTAAGGGGCTAGAGTCATGTCTTTCCTAGATGGATTTTTAGGTTACAGTTAGATTGTTGTACATCTAGAAGATCGGGAAAAGACCGCCTTCACTAATCCTTGGGGCACTTTCATGTACTACAAGATGCCTTTCCGACTGATGAATGTTGTGGCTACTTTTCAGAGGGCCATGGACATAGCCTTTGTGGGAGAGAAGGAAAAGTTTGTCCTTATTTACCTAGATGACATAACAATCTTTTCCAACACTCACAAGGATCATTTGCAGCATTTGAAGAAGGTGCTTCTAAAGTGCAGACATTTTGGAATTTTTGTGAAGGCAAAGAAGTCACAGTTTTCTCTAAAATAAGGAAAATAGCTAGGGCATAGTGTTTCTACTGAAGGTGTGAAGATCGATCCAACAAGAGTTCAAGCAATGCAAACATTGTCCATCCCAAGGTCAAAAAGGGAAATTCAATCCTTCCTGGGTAAGATTAGCTTTGTAAGGAGGTTCATTCCAAACTTTGCAGAACTAGTGAAGCACATCACTTCCATGCTGAAGAAAGGATCATAAATAAAATCGACGGATGTTGCAAGAAGCTCTTTTGAAGCCGTAAAACAAGCTATCATGGAAGCTCCAACTCTAATCAGCCCAGACTACACCAAGGAGCTTTATATCTTCTCTTTTTCCTCTTATGATACACTTGCAGCAGTCCTGTTGCAGGAAAATGATGAAGGTGTAGAGTACCGTGTGGCCTTTCTTAGCAAAACTTTGAGGGATGCTGAACTAATGTATGACCTTATTGAAAAACAAGCTTATGCTCTCATAAAATCTTCAAAGGAATTCATAATTTATATTCTACATTCCAAATTGGTTGCATATGTACCCTCAGCCTTAGTAGAATATGTCATAACTCAGCGAGATATTAATGAAAAGAGAGCTAAATGGATTGCAAAATTCATAGAGTTTAACATAGAGGTGAAGCCCACAAAGCGTGTCAAAGGCTAGAGCTTGGCTAAACTTATGGCTGAGGAAAATTGCAGTTTGTTAGACATCAATTGCATGGGTTCAAATTTAGGTGATGAGCAGACAGAGGAAGTAGCAGAAGAGCAAGAGCAGAATCAACCTTTGGCTGAAAATCTAGCCCCCTGTGAATTGTATTCTAGTATAGTTTATTTTTTTCATAAGCTAGAAGTCCCTCCAGTGCTTAGCTCAAGTCAAGCCCAGGCCATTAAGCCCAGATCAGCCAAATTCTGAATTAATAAAAACTTTCCTTATTGGAAAGACCCATCAGGAATCCTCTTGAGATGTCTAGATAAAGGACAATTTGTGGAAGTCATGCACCAGTTCCATTCTAGCATTTGTGGAGGGAATCATTATTGGAAAACCACAATCCACAAAATCCTGAGAGTTGGGTATTATTGGCCTACTCTGTTCTCTGATGTGTTTTTTTTATGAAATCTTGTGACCAATGTTAGAGGTTTGTAGGAAGACACCAGCTAAAATCTCTACCTTTCAAGCCAGTACACGTCCATGGTCCCTTCCAGCAGTGGCGCTTGGACTTCATAGGTGAGATTAATCCACATTCCATTGACCAACACAAATGGATCTTGGTAGCCACTGATTATTTAACTAAATGGATTGAGGTCATACCCAATAAAAATGCTAATCATCAGGTTATCATGAAGTTCTTGAATGAGAATATTTTCACTAGATTTGGTTGCCCAACCAAACTAGTCACTGATAATGCAACAAATTTCAGGGCAAAAGAATTGGTGGACATGTCTGAATCCATGGGCATTCAATTGGTGCATTATACCTCATATTATCCTCAAGGAAATGGCCTTGAAAAATCATCTAACAAGAGTTTTGTAAGGATAATCGAAAAACTATTGGAGGACAACAGAAAGAGTTGGCATTCCAAGTTGAAGTTTGCACTGTGGGTTGACAGAGTTACCGACAAGAAGTCCATAGGAAATTCTCCATTTAAGCTAGTTTATGGCACTAATGTTGTTTTTACTATCCAATTAATTCTCCTAGTGGCCAAATTCTTTCAAGAAGAACATGACGTAACGAATGACATGGTGAGGAGAATGAATAACCTAGTTGAATTACAGCAGATTAGAGAGCAGCTGGTTGAGAAGTCAAGAGTTCATCAAAAAAAAATCAAAGAAGCCTCTGATAGGAAGGCAAAAGTGCACAATTTCCAAGTTGGTGACTAGGTTCTCAAATGGGATGCATTCAAGGAAAATAAAGGGAATCATAGTAATTTTGACTCCTTATGGACAAGTCCGTCTGTCATCGCTCAAATTCAGAAGAACAATACCTTTATTCTGCACAGTCTAAAAGGAGAAGATGTTTTTGGTGGCCCAGTTAATGGGAGGTTCTTGAAACTTTATTTCATTTAAGGCTTTAAAGCCTTGATATTGTAAATATGTTTTTTAGCTTTTATTTTCTATGAAAAATAAACTCCATGCCCAATGGAACACTAGCAGAGAGATTTGATTTTGCTTTTATAGGAAAGGCATTGGTTTGTGGTTCTTGAAACCTCATAGGGAGGCTTTCATCCCCAGAAGGAGCCAGTGTTAGCCCCTGAGGTGCAGTGCTGCTATTTTTTAGCGAAAATGTCCCCTGTCTGAGCTCCAGTGGCCACATCTCCTCTGCTCCGCTTTGTCCACAAGCCGAACTTCAAAAGATTACTGTCGCATATATAATTGCATCGGGCCCTGATTCAAATGGATCCAGATATGCTCTCTGAGTCTTCAAAAGCTAGTAAAATCATGCCAAAGATCAAAACCATTGCAGGAGAAGAACACTTAGAATGGCAAAAAAACACTATCAGGAGACAAAAACCCAAGGAAACATTAAGAAAACTGAATATAGGAGGTCTAAACAATGAAATGGACAACAACCATCAGATTTGGATGATCAACTGTCCAAATCTAATTACCGGGTCGCAATCGGCGGATTGAGGGCGGACCATATAAACTTGCGATGGCAATCGGCGGAGTCAACTAGGACCATCGATCAAGCACATAGATCGATGGCCCATGTTTCATTGCAGGATCGCTATCGGAGAACACAATAGAGAACTCACCATGGGCCCGGGGTATGAGCGATATGTGATTGCGATCAATCGCATCGGCGGATCACAATCGGGGAAACATTATGGAGAGGGGCCTTTATACATGTATATGTGCGATGCCATCAGCAAGACCCGATAGCTATATAGGAATTATTGCATAGATTTTCAGATCTGCCAAAAGGCATTTGTTAATGTATTTTCGCATATTTTGTTATTTAACAAAATATAAAGTGACATCACTGATGTGATAAAACCTGAACCCAAAAGGATTCAGGAATGAAAATACATAATGTTTCAGATCCGCCAAAGCCATTTTTTCAGGATTTTTAGTGTTTTTTAATGTATTTCAAAACACGAAAGGATGCCTTCGAAACAAAGTCAAAGCAAATCGTGATAGCAATTAAGGGAAGACCCGATAGAGGAATAGACCATATTTGAGGGCTTTTGAAGTTCAAAATGAACTATGTTTTGGCGGAATTTCACAGTATTGCAGCATTTCTCCATGTTAACAGAAAGCGACCATTTAAAGTATTTCAAAGGCCCAATGCACTCATCCAAAAAGAGGTCGGGAGATAGAGGATGAAGGGATAAAAAGCCAAAGTACAACGCAACCAAAGCCAACAAACTTGATGATGGAGCATCGTTGGCACGAGCGAGCTCCCTGACAACGCAACAAATTACCAGAATGCGATTACTCTGCTATTAGAAAATAAACCTTCGA
Organism: Pinus taeda; assembly: GCA_000404065.3. Lineage (NCBI taxonomy): Eukaryota > Viridiplantae > Streptophyta > Pinopsida > Pinales > Pinaceae > Pinus > Pinus taeda. Next base: position 5,163 of record APFE031120595.1, on the reverse strand, counting down.
GCTCATGTGTCTTTATTCATGGCATCAAGTCATTGAAAAGATAGAGAGGATAGACTAAGACACGTCGAGCCTCTGAGAGCCCAGGAGCATTGTAAAAAAGCCTATAAACAGCTAAAAGTTAGAAGTATGAGGGGTTCAACTTTTGGAGACTGTGGATACTCTGCTACTCTAGCTTCTCATCTTCATTCCAACAATATAAGCTTCTTTTGTTGTTACATGTTCAATTCCCATTTTCTCTTTTGTTCTAAGCTTGCACTTCAATAGGTTATTCATGTTTTCTTCTGTGTCTAATGCTAGATAATTTTCATCTTATCTCTGTGTTGATAAATTATATTTGCAAGCTTCATTTAATTCATGTAGCTAGCCGTTCATATGTGTTTATGTATGCATCTGCTGGTACAATCAGTATTCTCCATATATCCATTGAATCTATAAACTATTGAGCATTAGTGGTCTAAAGCCTTGTAAAGCTAAGGGTGTTCATGCATGTCTTGAGTGAAAACAAAATTGAAACAGTCATCTCACTTGATCCAAACCATCATCCATTCCAATAGTTCAGAGAACAATATTGAAGATTTATATGTTACGAGACATCTTTGAGCTACAACCTAGGAGATCTTCCTAGAGTGATAACAGTGACAATGCCTTAGCTATTTCTAGTTTAAAACACATCATTTTCTCAACATCATGCAAATCTTTACTTTAATAATTATCTTCCCTACAGAGAGTTAAACACACACTTATCTGATTTCAACAATAAACACATAAGCTTAATTGTACTTATCTGAATTTGGCAGTATAATCTGTCAACTGTTGATTCAAGTTCAACTAGGAACATTGATTTACCTCCCAACAATGAGACTCGGTTTCATGCCAAGTCTCCCCCCGAGATGTCACCACATGCAGGTTTATCTCTTGTAGACTAAAAATCTTACTTTTATAGATATACGGTATTAACCAGACATAGCACCTGGAACATTGTCTGTCATATCAAAGTAAAACTTTTTCTTCCTTTTGTCTCTTCCTTATCTTTGGTACACATTGCCCTCTTGATTTCTTCCCTTGATAATAAATATACAAGGAAGTAGGTAGGGTTAGGTAACTGCCCATCCCAACTACCTGACATGTGAGATTTACATAATCACCATTATTAAGACATTTGTCTCATGCACATTTTTAATCAAAATAATAAAATATAAACTTCAATAATAATATACAATTTGTTTGTTGCAGTAATTAAATATTTACAATTTACTGGGGACATCACATCGCCCCACCCTAACATTAAACATTGTCCCTATGCTTTTCTTCTGCAGATAAATTTGGACAAGTTTCTTTGATCACTTGTTCATCCTCCCAAGTTGCCTCTTTTGGCCCAAAGTGCTGCCACTGCACTTTAACTTGGGTGATAACTCATTTCTGCAACCTTACTTCTCTTCGATTGAGTATAACTAGATGTTCGACCAAGAATTTTCCTTCTGGTTCGACCTACACAAAGGAAAATTTTAGTCAGTTCTTTTCCTTGGCAACTTGCCTTGCCATCTTTATTATTACAAAAATTAAATTACCTATATATCTTGTGGCTAGGTAAAGCGACCTAGTAGGCCATTGGTCCGATTTGAGCCAAAATCGGGGTGCCAATTTGGAACATCCGCTCCATTGTAATGTACTTTTCTTGGTCCGTACCCATACATAAACATGATCTCCAATTTGAAATTCTCGGAAACTTATCTTTCAATCAGCAAAGTTCTTTTGTCTATCTTACGTAACCTTTAAATTAGATTGTACGCGTTTAACCATCTCCTCCATTTCTTTTAACATGTCCACCCCCAACATCAACTTATCCTCTATCCCACCCCAACTCGAAGGTGTCATGAACTTTCATCCATAAAGTACTTCAAACAAACTTATTTGTTGTGATGTGTGGTAACCATTGTTATAAGAAAATTGTACCAAATGTATGTAGTCCTCCCATTTGGATGGTTGCTACATTACGTAAGTCTGCAACATATCTTCCATTACCTAATTTAATCATTCGATATGCCCATAATTTTGAGGGTGGTAAGCAGTACTGAAATGTAGCTAGGTGCCTAAACCTTAAAATAAGGTTTTCCAGAAATCTGATGTGAATTTTACATCACAATAAAAAATTATGACCTTTTGTAATCCATGTAATTTAAAAATTGTTTGCATGAATATATTAGCAATTTGTACAACATTATAGGTTGATTGTACTCATATGAAGTGAGAAGACATGCTAAACTTATCTACCACCACCATTATTGAATCATTTGTCTTTCTTGAATTAGGTAGTCATGTAATAAAGTCGATGGAAATGGTTTCCCATCTCCATTCTAGAATTGGCAACGGGGGCAACAACTCGGCTGGGTGACTATGCTCTAATTTTACTTGTTGACACTCCAGACAACAAGCCAAGTATTCAGTCACTTCTTTCTTCACTACAGGACATAAATAATCCTTTCTAAGTGTGGTAATTAGTTTCTGATATCCGAGATGGCCTACATATCGAGTTTTATGATATTCTTCTAGAATTAAGTCTTTAACATTTTTCTAGTTAGGTAAATATATTCTTTGCTTATAAATCAGCATGCCTTCATGATTTATTTTATATCCTAGTTGTTGTTTCATTGTTGTTTAAAAAAAAATCTTACTACCATAAAAGTTTATGTTCTGGATTAGACTTTCCTGCCTGCTTAATCAGCTCATTAAAGTCAGTTTGTGCTTCACTGAATGAGACTATATATATACAATGTAATTTTTGACTTAAGGCATCCACAACCTAGTTTTCTTTGCCTTTCAAGTGCTTGATTTCAAAGTCAAATCCACTTAGGAAATTGACCCAATGAGCTTCCCTAGCATTCAAAGTTGGTTTTTTAAAATATTTAGTTAAACTATGATGATCAATCATTAAAAGAAATTTCCTACCCATCAAATAATGTCGCCGCATTTTTAATGCATGTATGATTGTTGTTAGTTTTAAGGCATAGGATGAATATTTTTTCTCTTCCTCCTTAATTTTCCTAGTCATAAGCAATTAATCTGCCTTCCTGCATTAGTACGCCACCAACACCTTCCTTTCTAGCATCTGTACAAACCACATAGTCTTTGTTTGAGTCTACAATGCTCAAAATAGGTGCGTTGGTAAGTAAATGATTAAGTTGATCAAAACTCTTTTGACATTCCATGGTCCACCTGAAAGTCTTTCCCTTGTTCTATAGAGAGGTGATGGGGTATGCTACCCTGGAAAAACCTTGAAAAAATTGTCTATAGTATCTGAATAGACCCATGAATGACCTTATGCCTACCACATCTTTTGATACTGGTCATTCCATTATTATTTTTATCTTTTCAGGGCCCACGGTAATTGCATCCTTCGTAATGACATGTATTAAATATTCGATTTGTTCCTTAAATATATCGTATTTACTATATTTTGCATACAACTAATGATCTGTTAAAGTTTTAAGAACTATACAGAGATGTTCTTTGTGCTCTTCTACATTCATAAAAATCAACACAATTTATCCAAACACTGATGGAATATATTGTTCTTGGGACACATGAAAGTTGCGAGGGAATTAGTCAGCCAAGGGCAACATAACGAACTCATAATGTACATAGTGAGTTCTAAAAGATGTTTTATCTTCGTCTTCCTCCTTAATTCTGATATGGTGGTAACCAGAATGAAGGTCGATCTTTGAAAATAGAGTTGTACCCCACACCTGATCAAACAGCTCATCTACACAAGGTAAGGGGTAGTTATATTTGATGGTTGATTTGTTTAACTGGTGGTAATCCATACACATCCAACACATGGTATTCATGATGACCCCTGTACCAACGTTGGCACAATGGCCTTAGGATATTGAACACATATAATTGATGGTGGAATACTAGCTAGATGCATGGTAGCACTTTATGGAAATCCTAGAGGCATTGATTCTAATTTATTGCATGTATCTATTTGGTGAAGGCAGGAGCCAACCTCCAAAGTCTTCCATTCGGTTTCCATCTATCATCATATCCTCAGGAACCATTACCCATCAACGACTCTCCTTTCATTGGGCTCATCCTACGGTGATGAGGGAACACTTATCCTTATTTCATGCCATCTGTGTCTCATTGTTGATGTTAAGTCTTCTAGCGACATCCCTCTTAGCCTTGCGAGCTTCAAATTTAGTTTTCTTACTCAAAGTTGAATCTTATTAACATAAGATTGATTAATTTATTTACTTGTAATGCCTTGTTCATGCTTTAACGTTTTTCTAGATTCTTAGGTTCACAACATGCCATGTTGGTTCCTCAATGTCATGGAAGAGGCGCTCATGCCACAACCTTGGCTAGGTAAGGAATTCTGTCTCCAATTGGTTAAGTATCTACTGTGTATTTTTTTTTGAATATTTACAGAGGTTAATGAGATCTCACTTGTTGATTTACTAGGTTTCGCCATAAGTTTTCTTAGCCTTTCGAGATTGAAATCTCTATGCCTTCCTCTCAAAATCCGGTCAAGTATTTCTTATTGGTACTATGTCTGGCCTCCGGGTATGTGGTTCTACTCCATAATTTTCCCTGTTCTAGAGATATAGCTCCTGACGCTTATCTTGTTCTTACATCGGTCTTTTCGCTAGGATTTTTATGGTTTATGTTATTTTTGTAAGTAGTTATCTGGGACCCGTTATGAAGACCCTGTGACTGTGTCTTTTATGTGCTTCGGTTAGAAAATTCCCTTGACCTGCTTCTCAAGCTTTGGGTTCATGGTCATTAGTTTATTGTATTTTGAAGCTCTACAGATCGACTTAGTTGTAATTTTGAATTTCGAAATCTTTTTCCACCGAGACCTCTTTACTCAAAGAGGGTTTGTAATCCTTCAAATATATATATATATCTCGTTCGTTTTATGGTGAAATCTACTATGTCAATGATTTAAGGGTTGTTACTTTAATCCTCAAATAGAATCTCTAATTCCTTCCCACATAGGTTTATTTATTTTTATGCATTAACTTGATTCGTTGTTTCGCACAGTGCTTTTCTTTATCTATTTTTCATTTGAGATTTATTTTGCAATCCGCTTGCAACTCTGGCTATGGAGACTATCTTCATGTTTCTTTGCTTTTGTATAAATATGTATCCCTTCTAGCAGGT
>APFE031120587.1:0-22367 GCA_000404065.3 Pinus taeda | reverse complement strand
TTTTTGAATTTTTGGTTGGGACGGTTTGGTTACTCTCATATTGAGGTGATTGGGGTCTGCATCTCATATTCTACTATGTCACTTGCCTCCTGACATATCTGGGTTGGGATCCCCACTCACTCGTTCTTGATCTAATCCCTTCTATTTTCTATTCCTTCACCCTGAGTACCTACCTCATTCGGATTTATTTTTGGCATTGTTTCACCACTTTTGGCGTTATGTGGGTGATATGCTTCGTGGGCTTAGTGCATTGTGATTTGGACATTGTGGATCCCTAGATATTCTTGTCAGTGATCCTCTGAAGTATCCTTTTATAATTGGCCTACCACCTGACATATATTAAATCTGCATATACGTTCCATTCCTTTCCTCTTGGTTGCATTCGTTCCTTTACCCCACTTATGTGGTCATGGATTTACTAGAATCTGACACCTCAGAACATGAGGCTTTTATCTGTGCCACGCTAGATGCTAAGTCAAATTTTGGGTGGCGAAATCCAATTGTCCATGACACTTGGCACTCGACTCATCCATTGATGCACCTTCGAGATGACCAACATGTGGACCCAGGTTTGCATGGGCAACCCCATGTGGTTCATGAACGTCAATCTGGCCAGTGTAATTGATCTATTAAAATTACATCTCCAACACCTACTCTAGTTTTCGACCATGACGTGTTGATCGACTGCATTACCAACCTTCAGAAGCAAGTTGTTGTTGGTAAGTGGCATTTCGCTGATTTGAGTGACGCTGATATGTGATGTTGGGTTGGCATAAAATGGAAAACATTGGTAGGTTATATGCCTACAGTGGTGCAACTATTAAATGGTTGCCACAACTTTCACTTCCTCTATGAGGAGGATCTTATGAAAATCAAAGAAATTCCTTGGATTAATGGGCAGAGCTTTCTGGCATTACACTCTTGGTACATTGGGTTTAATCTGTTGAAGGAGACCCCTAAAAAAAAGTTGATTTGGGTTGAGCTAGCTGGACTTCCCATTGAATTCTGGACCCGACAGGTTTTCATGGATATAGGCAATGCCATTGGAAATTTTGTGTATGTTGATCCACAGGAGCACCAGATAAGTGCGTTGCATGGATTTTAATTAAAAAGGAGTATAGAGGGGGGTTTCCGGATCATATTGAATTGAGCTAGGGAGACACTCACTTGGTTCAGAGGCTAGATTTCTATGGGGTTCCATTTCAGTGTCTAAATTGTCATCACACAAGACATCTACTGGGACATTGTCCTTGGTCACTGGGTGGTAGACTTATGACACACCATCGACATCCTCATGGTGATCAGAAAAATAATGATGATCCACTTTCTGTTTCTCCACATAGTTGGAATGAGACACATTCTCATGAGCGTGGTTCTTTTCAGAAATTAGGTATTCCGAACCTATACTCTTATGGACATCATTATTCTCATCTGTCTACAAATCCATTTGACTCTGCTCCTATCAATATTCTTTCATCCACCCAATCTTCTGATGGGTCTGGTGTTCCCTCGACCAATGTCACCTCACCCCTCCCTAAAGATAAGAACACTTCCTCTCCCCATGACTGCCTACCACCTCCGCGTTTTGATCCTTGTCATTCGACGTCATGCGATGTGCCCTCTTCCTTACACATCATGTATGTCCCAATGTTGTCACCTTCTCGTGTCTCTCCCCATTCCCTGATGTCTAGAACCAGTCCTGCATTGGCACATTCTCCTCTTAACTCACCCACAAACTTCGTGGATAGTGACCTTGATTTCCTTCTCGAGAAGAAGACTCTGGATCTCCATTCTCTCACAATCCACAAGCCACCTTGCCACTCACCCCCCCGTATGAGCCCCTCCTCTTCTGGTAATATCACTGTCTGCCACAAACAAAACTGCAACAATAGACATTTTCAAGGCCACCCTCGGCCTCTCCTATTTAATCTGGCTGATGCTGATACCCTCATTGATGTTCCTATTGTTGGTTCTACCCCTCCTCAGGCCCTTGGAGCATGGATGCCCACCCATGGTCTAACATGACCTTCATCCTCTCTCAAAATATTCAGGGTTTGGGGGCCACTCCAAAATTACTGGCCCTCAAGGATCTCTTCTCTTCTCTTCATCCTTATATTATTCTACTACATGAAACTATGTATGCAATTCCACAAGTGATTGAGTACTTTAGGAAGATGCTTCCTGACTAGCACATGGCGGCCACTGACACTATTGGCCTCTCGAGTGGGCTGGTGGCTATTTGGAATCCTCGGTGGGTTAAATTCAAGGATTTTTCATGTTTTGCTGGCATCTTCCTTGTTGGTCACATCTGTAGTCTCAGGGGAAGAATTCACATTTTAAATGTCTATGATCCATACAAAGATCATGCCACTTTCTCAGATAATCTGATCGCATCGTAGATATTGGGCCTCACTTCTCTTATCATTGCAGGGGATCTAAACTATACAATTGGCCTTAACGAGGTATGGGGGAGTTCCAGAAGGGTGGATGCTTTGGCTAATCACAACAAGGATATCATTATGGACCACAATATTGTTGATATTTTCCCCTCCAGGCTTATCCCTAATTGGGACAATTGTAGGTCGGGAGATGAATATGTTGCAAAGTGGTTTGATCGATTCCTCCTACATGAACAACTTGTTGAGCGGCTTGGGATGGTCCATTCAGAGGTGATATGTAATCATATCTTCGATCATCGGTCCATTACCCTACAATGGATAAGGGAGGATTACCGAGGTGAGACGCCCTTTAAGTTTAATCGGATGTGGCTTGATGACCTGGATTTTAATTGTCTTGTGTGGAATGTCTAGGACCGTGATGGGTTTTAGAGTTCTTCCCCCATGTTGCACATTCAGGATAAGCTGAGGGTCCTGCAAATGGAGGTTAAGGCATGGAAGAAAAGAAAATGTAGGCAAATGACCAAAGAGCTTGCTGCCATATTACAAGAACTTCATGACATTAGCCCCCATTTACTTGAGCATAATCTCCCTGCCGACATCAAAACATGCATTCAAGCCCTAGAACTCAAAAAGAAACAATTGTTTCTTATCATAGAGACTACTTGGCATTTAAAAAGCAGGGCCATTTGGATATGGGAAAGGGACTAGAATACTAAATATTTTCACAGATATGCTAACTATGGGAGGAAGCTTAAATCCATTTGGGATATTTGTGATGCGAATGGCACAAAGGTTCAAATGCAACAAGACATTAGTAGAGTCCATGTTCTCCACTTTCAGAAAGCATACTATCAAAGGGACTTGGTTTTTCTGGAGGATCATATATATGGGGTTGAACTATTTCCTTCCATGTTTGATGAGGAAGCAAATTTATCTCTCTACAAAGTTGTTTCGAAGGAAATCCTGGGAGAGCTGAAATCTTTTAAGGGGGATAAGAGTCCCGGTCCTGACGGATGGACTATGGAACTCTTCACACACTTTTTCGATATCATAAAATAGGATCTTCTTGACATGGTAGAGGAATCACGGTCCATGGGTTTTATTCATCCGCACATCAACTCCACTTATATCTCGCTTATCCCGAAAAAGACTCCCTCTTCCGCCTTCTCAGATTATAGACGTATCTCTCTTTGTAATCTTGTCTACAATATTATTTCTAAAACCATTGCTAACCATATGAGGCACAACATGTCTAAGTATATATCCCCACAATAGTTCGGCTTCCTGTAAAACAAGCAAATTCATGATGCAGTGGTGATTGCCTAGGAATGTATGCACTCGATCCATTCTAAAAAATTAAATGATTCTATTATGAAGGTTGACTTACAAAAGGCATTTGATTGTCTTGACTGGGGCTACCTGAGGCTGGTTCTTCACAAAATTGGAATACAAGCTAGAATGGTCAAATGGATTATGGCTTGTGTTACAAATGTCCACTATGTTGTTGCTATAAATGGTTATCCTTCATAATTCTTTAAGGTTGGGAGAGGTCTCGGATAGGGTTGCTCACTATCTCCTCTTTTATTCATTTTGGCTATGGATAGGTTGTGTCTCCATATTCAAAATGTTGTGGCAGAGGGCCAATTTCATGCCTTGTATCTTGGCTAGGACATCTATATCTCGCATAGTTTCTTCATCGACGATATGCTCATCATGGGGATTCTCAATGGGTTTGCTTGGCTTCATCTTTTTCATATTTTTTCTAAGTTTGGAAAAAGTTCTATTTTACTCATGAACATTCAGAAGTCTATTGTATTCCATGGGATATGTGATATGGAGGTTATTGCATATATACAAAGATTATTTGGTGTGGCTTCTAATGTATTGTCAAGGGGTATGAAATATCTTGGATTCCATATCAAACCATGTAGTTACAAGGCTAACGACTGGATGTGGCTTGTGGATAGATTCTACAAAAAACATTCTAGCTAGGAATTTAGATGCTTATTTATGGGGAGACGCATCACTTTGACACAAGCGGTGACCATGTAGATGGGAGTGTAATGGCGACACTTATACCATCTTCCTATCTCCATCATTAAAAAACTTAATGGGATCATGACAAAATTCATATGATCTGGTATGAAAAATAAGAATAAATACCATCTTACCAAGTTGGACCACCTTACCATGCCAAAGTGTTTGGGTGGTTGTGGTATTCTGAATTTGAGGAGCTTCGGCTAAGCATTATTACTCAAATCATTGTGGAGAGGGATTTTGGGCGATGGCACCTGGGGCAGGATCATTAGACATAAGTAACTGAAGGACCCTAATTTCACTGTGTGGTTGTGCAAGGGATGTATCGGGATCACATCGAGCTCAGCTATTTGGCTCAGTTTTACTAAAATATGTCATAGTTTTCTACTACAACTTGCTTGGAAATTGGGTATTGGTCACCGCATTATTATTGGTGTGGATAAAATATTGGGGATTGAAGCTACCCACAATCTATCTGATGGTTTCATACATATCTTAAACAACTGTGGCATCTTCTTCTGGCAATAGGTCATATCGACTTGGAAAGATAAATCTCCGATTTGGAAACGTGCAAGGGATTTGGGTTTGGATGGGCAGATGACGCAGGAATGGGATCGACTTAGAATTGGCTTTCATCTCGTTGGAGTATGTCGTGATGCTAATAGGGACAAGATTACCTCGTTTGGTAAAATGAAGGGGGGGGTGTTATGGTCGTTGATACATATCTCACACTCTGCCGTCAGGAGACATAGCACTCTGAGGTATGTTGGTTCTTTAATTTCTAGAAATCCAAAATCTCCCTTAAGATCATTCTTTTCCTTTGGCTGGTTTGGAAGAATAAAAATCTAATGTGGCAAAATCTCCAGAAGAGGAATTGGTATGGGCTAGAAATATGTGTACTTTGCAGGGATGCAGAGGAGGACAATCTCCACATATTCTTAACATATCCTATGGCTGCTCAACTCTAGCAAAACCTTGTTGGTTATATTGATTTCCAATATATTCAATATCACTGTATTTCTAACTGCTTGAGATGGTGGAGCAATCAAAATACTTCATGGCGCAATATCCCTCCTATACTATTTTGGGAGATCTAGAGATGGAGAAATAATATCATTTTTTTTAATTTCATAGAAAATGCATTGCAAGTGCTAGAACACATTATAGAATTTTACTCTATTGATTCACAATCAGGCATGGGGCCTAAGAAAATTAAACATAATCCACCTGGATCGAAGATAACCTACCCGACTGGCTTCTTCAACAAAGCATGACAAAGAAGCAGGTGCGGATGTGGTTTATTGATCTTTTTTCTCCGAAACAGGGGGTTTCTAGGTACACTGGGGTGATAGTAGCGACATGAACTCGAGTGCAGAAGCCATGGCACTGTGGGGATTACTATGAACATCCCTAAAATCCACATTTTTGGGGACTCTAAGATTATCATAGACTATGTCACGGGATATGAAAAAACCTATCAAACCACACACCATGGTTGGCTGTATCAAATCGAACATCTTTGGGCCACTCTTAAGCACTCAACTATTGAGCACACTGGAACAGATTTTAACCAAATTGCAGATGGACTTTCGAAGAGAGGGCTACTCGCCAATCTAGATGGGATGCACATCAAGATCAAGATGGGGAAATCAGCGTGGACTTCAAGGTGGTACCACTGCCAAAATAATTTCTACGCTCCATGGATTCATAATGTTAATTTTACTGTAAATATGTTTAGATCATTGTGCATATAAGACATATGTCTAATAAAGATGGCTCTCCATATTCTCTCGAGTCGGTATAGACTCGAATCTGGTTTCACTCAAACTACTAGGATATATTGGTATCATATAAGATGTTAGGTATTATTTTGGAATTTGAATATAATTCTTTTTTCATACGGAGAAAAAAAAATCCTCTCAAAATTGAACCACAAAACCGGGGGGAACCGCACCTCAGAACTTAACCATTGACTACATCTTCTATCCGTTTTAGGGCGTCGTCATCAAGACAGTGGCATCACAAGTTGTCTGTTGGCGTATCCGACAACGGTGTGGTGACTTGGAATATCTTCACGCCATACTTGCAGCTCGATTTTATAATTAATTAATTAATGAATAAGGTAACAGATGTAGGTAAGTCGAGAGCCCGGTCTTCAAATGAAGTTAGATGATGGTTTATTTTCTTGGGAGGCACGCTGACAACACAGTAAAGTCGAGGTGTTTTTTGTAACTGCCATCCTCACCACAAAACCCGCTGCCTCGAAATTAAACAAAAAATTGAGTCACATATAATGGGCATGAAGGCGGATGGGTAGGGTTAGATTAAGGTCCGCATGATCATTACAGGCGCTACAACTCGTTGAACTTGCGGGGGAATGGATCCTTCTGAGCATATCCGGGGAAATACATGAAATGTTCCTTGTTTTATGTTGCTGTTTTTAATAGAACTCCTTTGAATTCTCACTCACGAGATTTGGAAGGTTTCACTGGAAATTTCTAGGTTATGATTGGTTTATTAAATAGTATGGGTTATTTGTTTTGAATGTTGGCGTTTAGACATTTTGAGCAGTTTGTGTATTTATATGTTTGGATTGGATGATAATGTTTGTGAATATTATATAAATGTGTTATATTTTTATACATGTATAATTGTGTGTTAGTAATTAGTTGATAATGAAGAAGGGAGACAATCTTCTCAATAGTTTGCAAGAGGATTGATACTACATATTTGTTTTATTAAATTGTATGTCTCATAATTTTTGGCAACTAATTAATCCTTAATAGTGTTCCTTTAGGTATTAGTTTTAATAATTCACTGCCTCAAGGTTACTCTTGAAATAATTTGTTTCTTTGCCAATGTTTGAAATAATTTATTTTCGTCAATAAATAATGTATTTTTGAAGTTTCTCCAAACAATTATCGCCTCTCCAGTTTCCATATATCTTAAAAGAAGATGTTGAATAACATTTTGATGGAATATTTTGAGAGACGATTTGTTTTGAATGTTTATAAACATATATTTTCCTCTAATAAACATTTTGAATACATTTTTGTATGCAAATAACTATTAGTAATTTTGAATATATGTAATTGTCTATTAGTAATTAGTTGGAGATGAAGAAGGGAGTTGATCTTGTTGAGAATTAATTTGTTGTTGCATTCAAAATTTGTAATTGATTAGAAGACCACCTTTTTCATATGATTGGTAAGAATAGCATCTAATGCATCTAATGCAAACAATCAAATAGGATTAGAAGACATCTTCACTAAAATCAATGCATCTAGTGCAATCAATCAAATTGGATTAGAAATCAACATCTACGATGTAATCAATATGTCTAATGCAAGAAACCAATTAGGATTAGAAATCACAATCTACATTGAAATCAATGCATCTAGTGCAAGGAATCAAATAGGATTAGAAATCACCATATACACTGAAATCAATGCATCTAGTGAAAGAAATATTCATCCCTCTCCCCCCTCCATCTATATCTATATCTCCCTCCATATTTTCTTCTTTGTCTCTCTATCCCACCTCCCCAAACACACATGCTCTCTCTCTCTCCCTCTCCATATCTATCTCTCTCTCCCTTCCTCCCTCCCTCTTTCTATTTGTCTTTTCTTCCCTCCCATCACCTTCCATCTATATCTTTATCTCCCTCTATCTCACCTTTGTCTCTCTATATCATCCCCAATGCAAACACACTCTTTCTCCAAATCTCTCTCTCTCTCTCTCTCTCCCTCTCCCCCCGTTCTATCTCTCTTCCCTCCTGCTCTCCTCTCTCCCTCTCTCTCCATCTCCCTTATCACTCCTTCTCTCTCTCTACCATTCTCTTTCTATGTATTACTTCTTACGTCCCACTCTCCGCCCCTCCAAGTCCATCTCTCTATCTCCCTCCCTCCTTATCTCTCTCACATCCTCTCTCTCTCTTCCTTCTTCTCTCTCCCTTTATCTTCCACCTCTCTCTCTCTCTCTCTCTCTCCATATTCACCCTCCAACTCTGTCACTATCTCTTTCCCTCTTTCCTTCTCTCCTCCCCTTCCCTATATCTCTCTTTCTTTGTCTCTCTATCTCACCCAAAAACATACACACTCCCTCCAACTCTCCCTTTTCACTCCCTTTCTCTCTCTCCACTTTTCTCTCTCTATGCCTTTCTTCTTCCCTCACTCTTCCCCCCTCCAATTCCATCTCTTTGTCCCTCCTCTTCCTCCTCTCCCCCCATCTCGTCCTCTCTCTCAAGTCCTCTCTCAGGTCCTTCCTCTCTCTCTCTCTTTCTCTCCTACCTCCATCTCTCTCCCCCCATCTCTCTCTCTCTCTCTCTCTCTCTCTCTCTCCAAGCTTGTCACTCCCTCTCTCCCTCTCTTTCCCCCATCCATCTTAGTGTCTCCCTCTCTCACTCCTCTCTTTCTCTCTTTCTTCCTTCCTCCTCTCCCCTCTCCTTTAGTTTATCTTCATCTCTCCCTTGCCACTTCTTCTATCTCTCCACCTCTATCACGCTATGTCTTTCTTCATCCATCCCATATATATCTTAGATTAATATATATCATGGTAAATTGAATATATATATTATTATATAAGGAAGAAAATTGAATATTATATTAATTTAATATTGTATTACTTCCAAAGTTGTTAAATTTAATTAATATTAATATAATATTAATATTAATTAATTGATTTTTTTACATGGCATGATAAACAAAATTTAAAAATAATACTACATCAAAATAATATTTTCAAATTATTACAACCTAATGTGGAAAATATTTATGTTCTTTTAAAATTTTAATATATCCATAAGATATAGTTTTTCTACTCATTTTACAAATATCATAATTAAAAAAATTATTAAAATTACTTGGATGTAATATTTTCTATTATTGGTGTTGAATTAACCTTTCTCATTTAATTTAAGAAATGGTATTGGATTTAGTAAAGAGTAAAGATGCTGAAAATTTTAGTTAATTTAGAATTTTAATGTGATAAAATTTTTTGTTGAAAGTAAATTTATGATCCATTCAAATTCAACATATATGATAAATGAACTATTAAATTCATGATATACTTTATTATCCATTCAAATTACATATAATAATAAATAGCTATATTTTAATAATTAATCTTAGCCCATTAATAAGATTACAAAATTATATATAATCTAAATATTCAAGTTATATATAATTTAAGATTTAACTTATCTTGTTAGTCCATTATTTATTATATTAAAATAATATTTTTTTAAATGAAAATTTTCAAACAAACATAAATCTAACAATTTCATCCCTACTTAACACAAATTCTATGCAAACGAGTTCTATTACTACCATTGCATCTTCTGCCTTAACAAGCATATTCAATTAATACCACTACATTCTTAACCTTGAAAATGATATTTCATCATGTACATTAACAATAATAATACATAACTATGTGAAAATATAGAAAGAAATAAATAAATAAAAGAAAATTATTTTAACGTCCACGAGACTAAAGACAACCTATGGGACATATTACTTCTTCGTCTGGTTGATGTATTCAAATCTTTTACTGTGAAGCCTCACAATAAACGCTCCTAGCTTCTTGACAAACCCCTCACTAAATAGACTATCCCAGGAGCTAGCTGCCAGAATATCTACATAACTTTCCATGTTGTCTTTGAAGGCCTCACATTCTAAAATGAAATTATTTTTTGTTTTCACTTTTTCGGAAGAACAAAAAATACACTCTTTCCTCTGACACTTCTTTTGGCCTTTTCTAGCACCCTGTTTCACAACAAAGTTGATGAGAATTAGTCCTTAACTAAGAAATAATAATTTTGGCTCTCCAAGAAATATTGGCTTCTATGTACGCTTTTTGTTGATGATTATGAGTGGGATTAAACACTTCAATATAGTACTTTTTCTTTCTTCCTAGCTCCTTATCCCAAGTATGCTTATGGAATTATCCATAACAAAAACTTTGATCTCTTCACTGTTTATGGGACACATGTTCAAGAAAATACCCCATTTACTAAACCATTTGTTATTTTACTGCATCCAAGTCTTCTTTATTTTGCACAATATGTCATTGAAGACAAACTCAGGCCATCTTCCCTCTTCCATTTGCTCAATTTTTTTAAAATACCTTATGACTTGCACCATAGCAATTGCTTCAATAGGAACAACCCTTGTTTCAATTAACAAGATAGCATAAGGAAATGTACTTTTAATTTTGAATTTGTTTGTAATCAAACACTTTTGAATTTTCTCAATTTGTTTCCACTGCGTGTCAAATGTATTGTCAGCCCACAGTTCACAACCATAGAAAATCACTGGAATCTTTAAAAGCCCAAAAAGAGTTTGAGTGAGCTTCTAGTCCCATAGATCTACCTCTCTACACCTATTTTGAAAAGCATAAAATGATTTCCAACCCCCCAAAGCTTTTTTTTTTTCCTAAAAACCCTCCCAGCTTAGATTTGTGTTTGAAGTCAATAATGAGGTATTTGTAATCCACAACTTCTTCCAAAATGTTTTCTTCAAAGTAGAACTTATGTTGGTTCTGATTTTTTTTTTTTAGAGAAAACCAATACTTTTGTTTTGCTAATATTGACTTGCATCCCTACCCTTCTACAAAAATGCACTAGGGATAGTAATTGCTCTTGCAAACCAAGAGTATATTTAGAAATCAGAATAAGGTCAACTACATACGAAAGAATCCTTAACAAACTTTTACAAGTGGATACCATCACCCCTTTGCGAATTGAACCGCTCCTCAAGCTTGTCGATATATAGACCAAAAAGGGTAGGAGACAATGGGAAACCTTGCTTGACCCCAATATCGCTTCTAAAACTTTTAGAAATGCCTTCTGAAGTTCTAATTTTGACTTTCATCTCTTCATACAACGTATGCACAACTTCTCTCAAATGTTTAGGAACCCCAAGTTCCTCCATTCTATGCCAAATCTTATACCTAGGAACTATGTCAAACGCTTTTCTGAAATCAACAAAGCAACAAAAGACTTCTTCCTTTTTCTCCCAAACTTTTTCAATGACATGCCTTAAATTTATACAATGATCAATTGTGGAATGTCTAGGTCTAAAACCTGTTTTCCCTTTAGAATGCTTAACTCTTTCTTCTACCCACTTGCCAATTTTATTTTCTATCATGCTTCCAAATAACTTTGCAAACAAGAGGTTTATCATTATGGTAGTATGATTGGAGGGATTATTGACGTCACCACTCTTGAAAAGAGGTATTACCTGACTAGTTCTCTAATCTGTGGGGAACCCCTCTTGTATGATGTTGTTGAAATTTTTTGTAATGTGAGGTGCAAGAATCCTTGAGCCCCACTTTAGATACTTTGACTCGAGTTCAGCTAAATCTTTTGCTTTTCCAACACCCAACTTCTTGACTCCCATCTCTACCTCTTGCACCGTGAAGAGTTGAGTATCAATGTTGACCAAGGGGGAAGGGTCAACCTTGGGATGTTGCTCATAGATTTTTCTTGCATAGTTAAACCATCTAGAAGTTTTAATACTATTTTTAGTTAGCATCTTTCTCAGTTGGAGCTCCTTCCAAAATAATTTGTTATTATTTTTCCCAAGGAATATTAGTTCATCCCTCCTCGAAACCATGAAATCAGCATTTTTCTTTCTTAATATCATCTTGTAAGCTTTGAGCTTTATGTTTTCCTTTTTTGACTCTTTCCACATTCTCCTTGCCTTTTTGTATTCCTCATCAAACCAAGCATTAACCAGAAAGCAATTTGTTTCAGACTTCTTAATTTTTGCTCTTTTGAACTCTACAAGTGTGCTTTGAATTAATTGTGTTAATTCGTGACTATAAAGGTTGTGAATTGGGATTTTATTCTTCTCGAAGAGTCTCTCTAGCATCATTTTGAAGGTATTACAATTTTCTGGAGTCAAAATAATTTTTCCCTTTGGGAGATTTTGTTGAACACATTGAGTTTTTGACTCTAATTGCTTCGTTCAAGTCCAAGAGAAACTTAAATAAATTGGCTTGTGATCTGATTTCAGATCCCAAAATTGATCTCCAATCAAAACTTCATCCATTTTCTCACATAGACCATGCGAGCAAATTACATAATCTACTGCACTTGGTCCATTATAAGCACTGCAAGTGAAATTACCAAACTTTTTCCATCTAGTCAAGCCATTACAAATGACTAAAAAGGCGCCACATAGAGTACGTAATTGTTCACCAAAGAGATTGCAACGCTTGTCCTATGAAATTCTTTTCTACTTATAATTAGTCTCTTCTATAAGCCAAATATGGTCACAATCTTCCTTACAACAAAGAATGTTAGCTTGCTCACTTGTAGTCCTAGAATTGAAATCACCCACTATAAGGACTTCATCTAGTTGAGAATAGTTGCAATTTTTTGTAGATTTTTGAAACTTGTGGCGTAAAATAACATGTTGCAATTTTGATGTGAATTCCAATTTCTGAGATTTTAAATCAAATGAATTGTTTATTTGTGTCTTTTTTTTCTAACTAAATGAGACGACCTTCTTTTTCCCTCACTAATATCATGATACCCCATGTCTTTTGTCATTCCCATTTTCCTTGTTCCACACTACCATCTTTGAGTGTCCTTCAAACAAAGGTATCTTGCACCCTTCATGCTCATGTGTTTCTATGAGGCAAATTATGTCTCTATCTTCAGCAATAGAACTTAACCCAAGTCCTCGTCTCCATAAATAACCTCTACATCGTCTCCATAAATAATCTCTATAGTTATATTTTTTTTATATAAAAAATCTAAAAATTAATAAATAACATAAAAATATCATATAAAAAATTTAAAAGCTAGGCACATTCTGAATCTATATAAATATTTAAAAATACAAATTTACCTCCATAATATATGTCATTTACCTCTGTATTTTCAGTTGATTAAGAATTCATTTTGGATCTAGGTTTAGATGTACATTCCGCTACAACCTTCAATCTTTCACTCTTTCTTTAACCTTTAACTTAAATATTAAGTAGAAACGACTGATGAGAATTGGGATTTGGAATCGAACCTACCCATCAAATGACGATGTAAACAAATTGAGCAGATGTATTAAGCATTTTAACTAAATTTCTTGACAGATTTTGAAGAACTCTGACGGTATTTGACGAAAAATTCACCCTGACGAACAATCTACTCGTCAAATTCTATTTCCCGACGAACAATTTAATCATCAAATTCTATGCCTGAACTTGATACACTGAAGTTCTGTGAAATCCGTCAAAGTTCAGGCATAGAATTTGGTAAAATTGTTTGTCCTGAAATAGAATTTGACAAGTAGATTGTTGGTTTGGGTGAATTTTACCATCAAATACTCCGAGTTCTTCCAAATCTCTCAACAATCTTCGTTAAGCTGCGGAAAACTTCTGCTCAATTTGTTTACATCGTCATTTGATGGGTAGGTATGATTTCATATTCCAGCCCTGGTAATTTAAATTGTATTCTGAATTCATATAAAATTAATTTAATTGGAAATATATAGATCTAATTCTTTATATATTTCGAGGCTCGAAAAAGGGTGCCATCCCCTTCGGAAGAAATCTCATATATATTTCATTATCAATACTTCATTGTTACATCATCATTATTGCCCTAACAAATAGCAACGGAGTATTCTACTTAGGCGGTAGAATGACCCGGTTTCCGTCACCCACCGGAAAAACCTCCGGCTCCGGCTGCCGGCAATTCCTCCGCCCTCCGCTAGCTCCGCCCAGCTGCGCCACCCTTCGCATTAATGTCCATCTGCGCCACCCTTCGCATTAATGTCCATGACTGACAGATATCTGACAGACATTCCGATTTCCATCGGGTTTTGCCCCCGGGAGTTAATTCGCCATGGAATTTGAATTACTCCGCCTGTGATTAAGTTCAACTTCTCGGATTAAGGTTCTTCAGAAATTCAAGTAGAGAAACCATGTTGCAGGTCCTTCTCGGATTAAGGTTCTTCAGAAATTCAAGTAGAGAAACCATGTTGCAGGTCCTCTGTCTTGTGTCTTCTTACTGTGTTTTTGATGCTATGTTCCTGGTTCGAATCCCGCTGCGCTCAGGAGATAGCAGCGCCTGCTCCAATGCTTGAACCAGAAAAAGAAGCCCTGTTTTCAGTAGACTACTCCAATTTAAAATATTGAGATTGGGTTCTGTGGGTACCTGAGCACCGAGCTGCGAGAGATGGGATGGTAACGTTACACGCTGCGGGAAGGGCGAGAGCCTGTGTTTGATTGACGGGAAAGTTGGAAACCCCAACGGATTTTGAGTGCCCAAGAACTGGCAAAGGCAGGTCGCTGCGTTGTTGATAATGACTACTCCATGGCAATCTTCCACAGACATTGACGGACATGAGAAATTTGCGGGAGCTTTATCTAGGAACCAATCCTATTGGGGGCAATATTTCTCTAGCATGGGATAAGCTGCCAAAGCTAATGAGTTTCGATCTCTCGACCTCAAGATACGAGGGAAGAATACCAGAGTCTCTGGGTTCATCCAAGCAATTGCGATATATTTCTCTCAATGGCAATCGTTTCACCGGGGAAATCCCATCGAATTTGGCGGAGATTCCTTCCTTGAATACATTATATCTCAATGGAAATAATGTATCAGGCACAATGGTTTTTCCTGAGATCTTTTGCAGGAGATTGGGAAGGCGCCTGGCCCTGTGGAATAATAGCCCGGGGCTTTGCTATGAAGGCTCTGGTATAATAATTCCTCATGGTGTCAGTCCCTGCAGCTCCAAATCATCAAAGGCAGCAAGCCACCCATCTTCTCCAACTAGTTTTGTAAGCCGAGGCATAAAGAGATATGATGTTGAATATGTTTCTGTACTGCTGTTATTACTGTATGTAGGCACTCTAATGGCTCAACAGCCATAGATAAAAAACAGACAGCCCTTATTGTGAAGGACGAATATATAATTTTGTTTGTATACTACATCAGGATACCTGTGTTCCCTGTGTTCCTTTTTGTTATCGTTCGTTATATTAAGAAATATGAAAAATAGTTCAGGGATACAAAATCTGTTTCATCTTTTTGTGTTTCTCTAAGTAATATTTGACCCAATCAGTCATTTGGTAAGGATTTGACTCAGTCACTGCGAGTACATGTTACTTGTCTGACCTTATTTTGCATATGTTTTCAGGAAAAGACTTGCTAATATATGAATTGACCATGGCTTTAAATTCCAAACTGGTCATGGCATTTTGGTGGAAAAGTGAGGACAGTGTTTGATATAAATGTGAAGAATCAGCCATATTTTAAGAGATTGTCAGTCTGTAACAGTAAACCCTAATCTTACTGTAAAACGGGAATTGACCATTGCTTTAAATTCCAAGTTGGCCATGTCATTGAAACAGAGTTGGGGGAGAATCAGGCAACTTGGAATTCTGAGAAACAGAGTTGAGGGAAGTCAAGTTCCCTATGGCCATAACCCATCCGGGCAAAGTGCATTTTCTCTGAGTGTACAGAACTGCAAAAATCTGAGATGAACAACAGTAATTGAAACATTGTATTCCTCGCATAAAAGGTTTGTAAGTTTATCTAAAGGACTTTTTTTAGATTACATCAATTTGTTTTAGCAGGGTTGCATTGGAGTATGACCACTTTGTTAGAGATAGTACAAGTATCCAGATCATAGAATTGAAGTTGTTTGAATGACCATGTATAATTTTTAGTTCAGTTTGTTAGACAGTTTTTGCCCTATAAACCTGTTCACTGGCAATAAGGGCATTCCTGTGCACACTAGTGAAGCAGACTTCAACTCTTTCCACAACTCAAATGATGCTGCATCGCTGTATTCCTTTTTTCAAAGCAGGGTTTTATTGAAGTACAGTCACCTTATTTAAGTGAGTGCAAGTATCTGGATCATAGAATTGAAGTAGGTAGGTAGATAATCCGAACGTTTTTGGGCCAGAGAGGCACTCGTTGTGTATGATATTAGGGATTCATTCTATGGTTGTCCTTGTATATAGTCTTAGCAATTTAATAAAAGCTCTTATCAGATTCTGTTTGGAGCCAATACATTACCAAATAGCACATGCAAAAGCCTCACAATTTCATATAAATTGACCCTGCAATTTGTAACATTAAAGAAGTCATAATTTCTTCAATGTAATTTCTATTGTTCTAAACTTTAACTATCCTTCGTATACAGCTTCTAATTTGTATTCCTTTTCAAGGAATTCAATACTATCCACGGGCACATGGCGTTTTAAGCTTTATCCTTTGTCTTTAGGTATAGCCCCTTTTAAAATTTATCCTTTGTTTCACATTAGAGTTTCACATTTAATTGAATACCTAGCAGGGCCATTGAATCCATGATATTCAGTACAATCATTGTTCAGTATAAGCAAAACTGTTATTGGTTAAATCCATAAACTCCAAGTCATGACAACGCGAACAATAAACATGGCACCGAGCCCAACTGTACAAGTATTGCTCAAAGAATATATAGAACACAGCATATGAGAAATCTGAAACCTTTAAAGAGTCTCAAGTTCCAGAGCCAACTCCATTGCAGCTTTCATTGCGTTTAGGAAAATATTAAAATCTCTGTTTGTTTAAGGTGTGTCTTGTATGTACTCAGTTGTGGTGCTTGAATTACTCCATTCTCATATCCTTTGAGGTCAACACTCTTGTTGTGGTGCTTGAATTACTTCATTCCCATATCCTTTGAGGTCAACACTCTTGGTGTGTAATCACCATGACCCACTTTTCAACAAACTGAAGATTACACATTGCATTAAGAAACCATGGTAGTTCCTCTCTGACTGTCTGTAGATGGACATTCCAAATCAGATCTGAATGTGGATGACAAGTTGTGTAGTGCTCGCAAGTCTCACTTACTCCACAGTAGCCATCGTCAGATATACAGCGAGGTCCCTGATCGTCAGGGGGTGGTATGCCTCACTGGGAAAAAATTTCAGCAGCACTCTGATGCTTCTGGGTGTGCTGATAACCAAAAAGATTGGTATCCAGCCCAGATGCAGCTAGAATTACAATGTCCCTGAACTTTGGTGTGAAAGCAGCTCTTGATATTTCATTCAGTAAAGAGTTTGATTCAGGTTTACTAGTACAACACAATGAATTTTTGTTGTTGATTCTAAATTTTGATTGTAGATGTCTACAACAATGTAAAGTGGAGTTCCAACAAGGTAATCAAATATAAATTTTTGTTGTTTGATTCTAAATTTTGATTGTAGATGTCTACAACAATGTGAAGTGGTGGTCCAACAAGGTACTTGGATATAAAAAAAAATTTTTTGATCCTAAATTTTGATTGTAGATGTCTACAACAATGTGAAGTGGAGGTCCAACAAGGTAATTTTTGTTTTTGATTCTAAATCTTGATTGTAGATGTCTACAACAATGTAAAATGGAGGTCCAACAAGCTACTGAGATATGTTACTGCAATAACTTTGGACATGAGAGGACAATACAATAAATTTTGATTGTAGATGTCTACAACAATGTAAAGTGGAGGTCCAACAAGGTACTCAGATACAAATTTTTGTTGTTTGATTCTAAATCCCTAGTACAGGCAAGAAACTGATGAATCACAATTGTTTCTTTCAAATTCTAACAATTTCAAATCCCATGTGGCCGTTGGAAAGGTGACTGTATCATGAGGACACCATTACTTCCCCGTAGTTCAATCAAGAAATAATCAATGCCCCAAGTGTTGATTGGCAGATACTCCTCCCTCAACTTAATTCCTAGCTTTTGGACTCAATTAAAAGTTTCTTTAGAAGTCATAATTTTCACTTGCTCTCAAACAGTTCATACCTAATACCAGAAATCTTCAATCTTTCTACTTTGTCTGTTCTCCTGGTTTTCTTTATGCATTACTAATTGAAAAGGAAGGCACCTGGCTTCATTCCCTTTGACATGTCATCAGAATGGGCAGACCACAGAAACAATGGAGCTCGGTGGATGGCTCAATATTGTCAACCACACCAGTGAACCAAGGCCCTGCTAGAGTTTCTTTGACTTAGATGCCAAAATCTTGTCTGCCAAAGTCACCTAGGAACTGCACCAGGCCTCATCTTATAAGAAGTCAATGCATACAATCCACTTTGAGGGTAGAAACTCCTTTGACAATAAATACAATACAAGACAAAATATGATGGCCCTGAGACTAGGTACCCTTGGTATATATATTGGAGACAAAGGGTAGAGTAATAGCACTCCACCAATCTAGGGTAGACTCTGCAGCTATCTTTGGGTGATAAATGATAAATGTTTATGAAATACATGAGGATCTTTGTATATGTCAGAATTACTGAGGTTCAAGAATTTTTATTTTATGTGATAGCTGAACATAGCTCATTTATGTTGTCACCTGTACTGCTTACAATTCTACATTATGCAACCTGTACAATCATCTACTATACTATTCAGAGATGGAATTTCTATTACATTAAAGGATGAGATCTTTTACCTACTTCCCGGGCATGATCTGGGAAGTCAAGTTCATGTTACAAATTGCAGCACCAATTTATATGAAATCGTAAGGCTTTTGCATGTTAGGTTTGGTAATATATAGCCCCCAAACAAAATCTGGCCAGAGCTCTCATTAAATTGCTATCACTATATGAATAAACTTGCTTCAAGGACAATCATAGAACAAAATCTGACAAGAGCTTTCATTAAATTGCTAATACCATATAAATAAACTTGCTTCAAGGACAATCAGAGAAGGAATTCCTAGAATTCTGTAGAAATAATGTTTACAACATTGAGCCAGACAATAGATCTGGGCATCTGCAAACTGTCCATTAACCTCCATCCAGGAATCCAGATTCCCTAAATGATTTCAAACAAAATGAAGATCAATTTCATTAAAACATTCCAAAAAAAAGATTGCTTTGCATGTATTACTTAATACATCACTATTATTCTGATTCCCTGTACATGCAATTTTTTTAGTCAAATTGATTTTTTTTAAAATGTTTTAGTCAAATTGATCTTCATTTTGTTTGAAATCATTTAAAGAATATATATGAAATCTTAATCTAAGGATAAACCCATAATTTTAAAAATTGTGAATAAGATAACCTCATTTGAATCAATGATGCCATATAACCAGGGCACTCGACAAGATTTGTCATTGCAAACCTTTGTGCCTGATTTTTTTAATTCACTATATTATAAGAAAGCATGAGATGGAAAAATTGAGTTCATGCAAAAATTGAGTTCCAAAACAAATTTTATTGATCTGATTCATATAATCAACCCACTTTATTATAAGTTAGCTACATAATATGTTTAAATTTTTACGTTTCTTATTAATTATAAGAGTTAAATAGAAAATAATAATTAAATATTTATTCTTTAAATAATAATAATAACAGTTCAGGAAGTCATGTTCTTGTTACAAATTGCAAGGTTAATTTATATGAAAATGTGAGGCTTTTGCATGTGCTATTTGGTAATGTATGGGCCGCAAATAGAATTTGACAAGAGCTCATTAAATTGCTAAGACTATATAGAAAGACAATTAGAGAATGAATACCTAATATCATACACAACGAGTGCTTCTTTGGCTTGAAAACGTTCGGATTATTTACCTACCTACTTGAATTCTATGATCTAGATACTTGCACTCACTTAAATAAGGTGACTGTACTTCAATAAAACCCTGCTTTGAAAAAAAGATGCACTGATGTAGCACCATTTGAGTTCTGGAAAGAGTTGAAGTCTACTTCATTAGTGTGCACAGGAATGCCCTTATTGCCAGTGAACAGGTTTATGGCGGCAAAAACTGTCTAACAAACTGAACTAAAAATTATCCATGGTCATTCAAACAACTTCAATTCTATGATCTGGATACTTGTACTATCTTAAACAAAGTGGCCATACTCCAATGGAACCCTGCTAAAACAAATTGATGTAATCTAAGCGAAAAAAGTCCTTTAGATAAACTTACAAACCTTTTATCCGAGGAATACAATGTTTCAATTACTGTTGTTCACCTCAGATTTTTGCAGTTCTGTACACTCAGAGAAAATGCACTTTGCCCGGATGGGTTATGGCCATAGGGAACTTGACATCCCCCAACTCTGTTTCTCAGAATTCCAAGTTCCTGATTCTCCCCCAACTCTGTTTCAATGACATGGCCAATTTGGAATTTAAAGCAACTGACAATTCCCATTTTACAGTAGGGTTAGGGTTTACTATTACAGACTGGCAATCTCTTAGAATATGGTTGATTCTTCACATTTATATCAAACAGTGTCCTCACTTTTCCACCAAAATGCCATGGCCAGTTTGGAATTTAAAACCATGGTCAATTCATATATTAGCAAGTCTTTTCCTGAAAAAATATGCAAAATAAGGTCAGATAGGTAACATGTACTCGCAGTGACTGATTCAAATCCTCACCAAATGATTGATTGGGTCAAATATTACTTAGAGAAACACAAAAGGATGAAACAGATTTTGTATCCCCAAACTTTTTTTATATTTCTTAATATAACGAACGATAACAAAAAGGAACACAGGTATCCTGATGTAGTATACACATAAAATTATATATCCGTCCTTCACAATAAGGGATGTCTGTTTTTTTATCTATGGCTGTTGAGCCATTAGAGTGCCTACATACAGCAATAACAGCAGTACAGAAACATATTCAACATCATATCTCTTTATGCCTGGGCTTACAACACTAGTTGAAGAAGATGGGTGGCTTGCTGCCTTTGATGATTCGAAGCTGCAAGAACTGACACCATGAGGAATTATTATACCAGAGCCTTCATAGCAAAGCCCCGGGCTATTATTCCACAGGGCCGGGCGCCTTCCCAATCTCCTGCAAAAGATGTCAGGAAAAACCACTGTGCCCGATAAATTATTTCCATTGAGATATAATGTATTCAAGGAAGGAATCTCTGCCAAATTCGATGGAATTTCCACGGTGAAACGATTGCCATTGAGAGAAATATATCGCAATTGCTTGGATGAACCCAGAGACTCTGGTATTCTTCCCTCGTATCTTGAGGTCGAGAGATCGAAACTCATTAGCTTTGGCAGCTTATCCCATGCTAGAGAAATATTGCCCCCAATATGATTGGTTCCTAGATAAAGCTCCTGCAAATTTCTTATGTCCGTCAATGTCTGTGGAAAATTGCCATGGAGTAGTCTACCCAGGGCCCGCCACGCCGTCGCCCAGAACAACGACCACTGCCCCGACTCCGTCCACATCGAACACCACGGCCTCAGCGCCGCCCGTGGCCTGCACAAACGCCTTTGTCGCTCTATTACCATGTGACAACTACATCACGGGAAGCAACGACAAAGTCACCCAGGCTTGCTGCAACGCCTTACTGACTGTCATTATCAACAACGCGGTGACCTGCCTTTGCCAGTTCTTGGGCACTCAAAATCCGTTGGGGTTTCCAACTTTCCCGTCAATCAAACACAGGCTCTC
This sequence comes from Pinus taeda, assembly GCA_000404065.3. Lineage (NCBI taxonomy): Eukaryota > Viridiplantae > Streptophyta > Pinopsida > Pinales > Pinaceae > Pinus > Pinus taeda. Next base: position 496 of record APFE031120587.1, on the reverse strand, counting down.
ACCCTTCCCGCAGCGTGTAACGTTACCACCCCGTCTCTCGCAGCTCGGTGCTCAGGTACCCACAGAACCCAATCTCAATATTTTAGATCAGAGTAGTCTACTGGGCTTCTTTTTCTGGTTCAAGCATTGGAGCAGGCGCTGCTATCTCCTGAGCGCAGCGGGATTCGAACCAAGAACATAGCATCAAAAACACAGTAAGAAGACACAAGACAGAGGACCTGCAACATGGTTTCTCCATTTGAATTTCTGAAGAACCTTAACCCGAGAAGTTGAACTTAATCAAGGCGGAGGAATTCAAATTCCATGGAATTAACTCCGGGCGGCAACACGCGATGGAAATCGGAATGCCTGTCAGATATCTGTCAGTCATGGACATTAATACGAAGGGTGGCGCAGCTGGGCGGAGCTCGCGGAGGGTGGAAGACGGCGGCCGGAGCCGGAGGTTTTTCCGGTCCGGCAACGGAAACCAGGCTATTTTACTGTCTAGATAGACTAC
>APFE031120586.1:31325-150043 GCA_000404065.3 Pinus taeda | reverse complement strand
TATATATATATTTATGAATAAGATTGATTCTATGAAAGAAAAAAAATAGTGTTACAAGGAGGCTCTAGTCTCTGGAAAAACTATAACAGAGAATTAACTAAGCTCTAGTTATGAGTGATTGCTCACACAGGGAAACTAGTCTCAAGAAGGTTTGAGCTGCCCATTCAGGGGAAGCCAGCTTATAAAAAACCAAGTTTGAAAGTTTTCCGTTATAACAGAAAATAAGCAGACAAAACCAAATGCCACGTAACAACCATCACATGAGACATTCATCAGAAAAAACCTGATGACATGGAACCTGGAGAAGGAAGAAGAGTTGGCTAGGTGTCAGGAGGTGGCGGTGTCTCCTCCATGATGCGACACTCGTAATCCTAAGGATCATCCTCGGGTGGTGTCTCCTCCATGATTGGACACCCGTAATCAGATGGGTCATCGTCAGTTTGCTATTGGCCACTCTTCGTGGCATCCCACTTCCCAGTGTCATCTGGAATGCTTCTTCCTGTTGTCTCCTTCCCATGTCCTCCTTGGATTTCACTCATTGGGTTCATTTCTTCTTGGTTGGGGTGAGCTGCTTTCGATTTATTTTGAACCTCCTCCTGTGAGTTGCTCCTATTGGTGTCGCCATTCCTGTTCCTAATGTTACTGGCATGGACAATATTCCATTGAGGCTCCTTCCCGAAGGTAATAGAGACTGTGGCAATGATACAAGGGTGATTCAAGGTGATTCTGAATTGGAATTGAGTGGAATGTGAGGGGTTTAGTAATGGATCAGAGCTAGTTTGAGGGTACTGGTTTTCCGCTATATGACTTTGTCTAGCTCTCTGGCCTTGTCCCTTTCCCCTTCCACTGCGAGTATTAGGATAATGACACTTGCTTGGAGATGCAGACTTAGGTGAGGAGGAGTCAACCTGAGCTAAATTAGGTAGGGAAAGTGAGGGTGGGCATATTTATCTCCCACGACTACTTCCCCTATCACTTCTCCTTCTATGCCTGAGGTGGGGCATGTTGACAGGCTAGATGCTAGTACACTGGGTGCGGGTAGGAGTTGGAGATGGGCTGGAGCAGCTTGGGAAGGCAGGTGAGTGGGGAATATGAGTTCCAGAGGATGAATTGAGACTAGAGACAACAAATTGGTAATGGCAGAGTGGGTTATGGGATAAATAAGCACCTTTAATGAACTCAATGAAGCATAGAAGCTGAGAACGTCTCCCCGAAGCTGTTTTGGAGCTTTGTTGTGCCATTGCGAGAAGGAACTTGCAGGTGAGAGGAGGTAGAGCAGGGGAAGGTCATAGGTTATTCTCCATATTGAGGTCCAAAACCAGAAGTAGGTGGCCTTGACTCTCTCCCTCCATTAAGGAATTTTGGTAATCATGCTTCATTAAATCACACTTCATTAAATGACCATAAATGTTGGCGATGGGCTTTGTGTTTGCAGTGTTGGAGGCAATGTGTCTATAGCACTTGCCCACCCAGAGGATCATCGTCATGCAGATGGAATTAATCACCCACATCCGGGGGATGAGTTTGAATATATTAATAACCCTTCAAGGAAACTATTTTCCTATACAATCAACAAGTGAATATAATTGGATGGGCTGTGATAGAATATTATGGCAATAAAATAATCCTTTGAGGTGATAGGTTTACACATTTAAATTCATAGTACAATGGGTGTTACAAATTTAATATTAGAGAACCCAGTTCACACACTTAATATTCAACTTTCCATAGTAATATTTATTATGTAATTAAACTAATATAAATGGAGGATTGTTGAAATAGCTATTATAAGTAGAACATGAGATGGAAGGATTAGGGTTGCAAGAGTGTTATACAAGATTTACAATTGTAGAAAAAAGTATCTCTTGCAACTTGTTTGGTGGCTAACCTATAATAATAGAAAAACAAGGAACACAATGCTTTCCTTAAAGTAAATAGATGATGGAATGAATCCTACTTGGAATATGTTATAGGCTTCACTCCTTCTTTAGCTTGAATGCTCCAATTCCATCTCTGATTGACAAAATTAGAACCTGCACAATCAGATAACACAAGCCAAGAAAATACGAGATTTATGTAGTATCATCCAACTACTCTATTCAATAGATCACAATGGTATTCAAATACATGAAATAAAAACATCAAATATAGGAAAACAAAGAATTATTTGCGTTAATATAAATGGAAGAAGTTACAACCATAAATAGTGGTTGATCTTGTAGAAGAGCTCCTCCAAGTTTGACTTGACCTTTCCTTGTCACAATGTGCACCTCCAATCAACATAAATGCAAGAAATGAAACCTATTACCACAACAACATAAGGGTAAAATAGCTCTCCAAAAGCTAACCCCTTGCATATGGAAGGCTGTAAATATATAGAGGAGTGGCGTAAGTTGGGAGTTCTTATCCAATTACCAATCTAAGGTTCTAGATCCACCTTTGATGGGAGGATGGTATCAGAGGATAAGGGATGGACACTCCAAAGTGGGGTAGGATATGATTTGAATGTTCTATTTGAGAAAAATATGTGTAACAAATTATGGAAGCTTCTTGAAGAGGAGGCTTCCATAATTTCTCTTTTTTTCCTAAATTTCTACAACCAATGCACGTGTAAAGGGGAGAAACCTCTAGGTGATCAACACAGGACACAGTGGAATAGGCTATAGGTGAATTTTTTCCAACAAGAGGTCAAGGAGAATAGGTCCTCAAAATGGCTCAAATGATGTAGTTTTAGGCAGAAATTTTGTGGAATGAAGGAGACATACATAAGGATTTGTGAAAGAAGATGAAAACAAGGGAATAGGATGTTGATTGATCCCATTAGGAGGCCTATTGGTCATATGTGACAAAATGTAATATAACATATTTCCCCGTAAAGCACAAAGTCAGAAATGATGACTAATGACTTAATTGCTTTACCTTGTGACAAGCCAGAATCAAGAACAATCGACAAGCTTGATATGTTACAATACATTTTCATCGTTACATCCTTGTTGCTAAGGGAGGCATACTCATACTCAACACATAACCTAACATAACATGTACAATGAAAATACACATCCAAAGATGAGAATAGTGTACCCATGACTAGATGACTGCCTGTATGATCATGTGCATCATACATTGTGCTATTTGTATGACTCCTAAAATCATAGCCCAGATGGATGAAACTAGATCTGAGGTGTTCTATCTCTTTCACACTACCAACCAATGTGCGAGTCTAACCATGTGAATAAATGAGCTGAGGTGAAAAATGGTAGACACCATCTGATTATCAGTCGATGATATAGTCATTAGCAAATATGAGAGAAACCATCGATGATGTTAATGGCTCTCAAGGTACTACACTATGATATTTATGGTGTGAATAAATGTGTTGTTATCGAAAACCACACAAAGTATTTTGGTTGAAGGCCATTGATGTAAACCTATCGCCGAGAGAAAGAAAACATTCCATTTGTTAGAGAAATAGTTATCATAGAGCAATCAACACATAAAAATATTTCAGAAATATAAACATAGAAAAAACATAAAACAAGAGAGACACAGATATATGTGGCTCACCTAGTTTGGGCTATGTCCAGTAAGAAATAGTCAGTCCTTCCTTTTATATTTTCCAGCAAAATGAGGAGATACAACCTACAACAAATCCGTTGTAATTCCCTCTTCACTCTCACACAATATCCTCTCTCTTTCTCACTCAGAATACACATCTACATAGCCGCAATACAATTCCCTCATATATAGTGAAGGGTTTCCTTCTAGGGGAAGAAAACCCTAAATTAAATATAATTTCTACCATCATATTTCTGCCTAATCAATGTCCTAGATTGACTATGAAATTACAACATTTTACAAGGCAATTTTACATCTATTTTTAGCTTCGGGGGTGTTGCCCCTAATCCCCCGCCAAGGGGGACCTAAACAATCCTTGTCACCACCCCTAGACCCCCCTGGCGGCATGCAAATATCAGCGGCATTGCGACCCCATTACAAACTCTAGCCCAATGTAGAGATACCTATCAATAAAGAAGATAATTAGACTCCACACTCGCTAATATCCCACTTGGAGACTGATTATAGAAACTCCACCGCTGCTTCATTTGTTGGATAATTAATCCACTTTGGACCTAGTTTTTTCTCATCTCTATCATCATACTTGAAGACCAATTGAAACCGAGCAGTATCTCCATTTCTTCCTGGTTATAACTTTTGTTAACATATATGCAAGATTTCTGGCTAGTGTGTATCTTTTCCAGTTTCAACTATCTATCTTCCAATATTTTCCGTATGAAATAGTACTCGAGACGTATATGTTTTGTATTGGAATGAATTGCAGAGTTCTTTGAAAGATGTATGGCACTTGGACTGTCACTGTATAACCTACCCAACTCCTGCTTCTTACCCAATTCATCTAGAAACATTTGTAACCAAATCATTTCTATACTAGCCTCTATAGTAGCAACATTGTCTACTTCTATCATTGAGAATGCCACAACACTTTGCAGTTTTGAAACCCAACTGACAGTTGTTCCACCTACAGTACATACATACCCTGTGGTGCTCCTCATGTTATCTCAATCACTCGCCATATCTGCATCAACATATCCTTGTACAGAAGTGTTCAAACCACCAAATCATAATTCTTGATTTGTGGTACCTCTCAAATACTTGAGAATCCACTTCACTGCCATCTAATGTTCTTTTCTGGGATTGTTCATATACCTTCTTACAACTACCACTACATGTGCAATATCAAGCCTTGTGCAAACCATTGCATACATTAAGCTTCCAACTGTTGATGCGTATAGAAATCTATATATATAATCCATTTCTTCTAGAGTCTTGGGACACACCTCATTACTTAGTTTGAAATGGCTAGATAAAGGTATACTAATTGGTTTTTCATTCTAAATATTAAATATTTTCAACACCTTTTGTATGTAATCACTCTAAGACAATGTTAATTTTTGATTCTTCCTATCTCTAGTTATTCTCATACCAAGGATTTGTTTTGCAGTACCCAAATCCTTCATTGCAAATGAATTTGCCAATTTTGCTTTTGAGCACATTTATTTCTTGCATGTTAGGACCTGCAACAAGCATGTCAACTACATATAATAACAATATAATATAGCTACCATCATTTTTCCTTTTGAGATAAACACAATGATCAGAGTGACATCTGGTATAACCTTGTTCAGACATAAACCTGTCATATTTTTTATACCACTGCCTTGGATCCTGTTTCAAGACATACAAGCTCTTCTAAAAGTTGCACACTAGTTTCTCCTTCCCTTTGACCTTATATCCTTGTGGCTGCTGCATATATATCTCTTCCTCCAAATCCCCATGGAGAAAGGTTTTCTTTACATCTAACTGCTCAAGATGGAAACCTTTAGCTAGTACTAAACTTAAAATAGTTTTTATTAAAGTCATTTTAACAAAAAGAGAAAATATCCCATCAAAGTCTATATCTTTTTCTGTACAAACCCCTTCACCACAAGTCTAGATTTATAAATTTTTCTAACTCTATCTTCTTCCTTCAACCTATAAACCCATTTATTCTGCAATGTTGTTTTACCTGCAGGGAACCTGATTAAATCGCAAGTCTATTTAGGTACTAAGAAGTCCATCTCTTCCTTCATGGATTGCTAGCACTTCTTCCTGGTTTCTACCTACACTGCTTCTTCATAACATTCTGGTTCTTCAGAATTAGTCAATAATACATAATATAATGAAGGAGAATATCGCTCAGGGCGTCTACTTACCCTAGTATATCTTCTAACACCATTTTCAAGTGTTTGAGGTGCTTGTTTCTATTGTGGTTTTTGCTATTGTTCTGGCTGTTGAACATTATGATTTTCACACACCTTCACTTTTTCTATGATCTCATCAAGCATTGTGTATTCCCTATTTTCTTTTTCCTGTTTCTTTTCTTGCATCTAATCCTTATACAAAACCTTTTCATTGAATATGTATCCCTGATCCTAATCATTTTTTGTTTTTTCATAATCATAAAAGCGATAAATAAAGTCATTATCACCATATCCAATAAAGGTACATTCCTTTGATTTTTCTTCAAGCTTTGTTCTATTTTCTTTATTAATGTGGAAAAAGTTTTCACAACCAAAAGTATTTAGAAATGAATAGTTTACAATTTTACTTGTCCATGTGTCCTCTGGCATACCACCATCCAAGGAACATGAAGGCCCTTTGTTTATTAGATAAACAAGAATATCTACAACATCTACCCAAAATTGTAAAGGCAATCCTACATGCAATCTCATGCATCTTTCATGCTCCATGATTGTCTTGTTCATCCTTTTTGACACACCATTTTCTTGTGATGTTCATGGAACTGTCTTCTCTTTGCAAATTCGATTCTCTGAACAATACCTATCAAACTGTTTGCTTCAATATTCACCTCCATTGTCTGATCTGAGACACTTCAACCTTTTTCCTATCTCATTTTCAACTAAATATTTCCATTTCTTGAAAATATCAAATATATAATATTTATTTCGAATACAATAAATCCAGGTTTTCCTGGTTGCATCATATATAAAAGTACATAATAATGAGATCCAACAAGAGATGATAGTTGAGCAGGTCCCCATACATATGTATACACAAGCTCTAATTTTCTGCTCTCCTTTTCTTTCCCAACTCTAAGGAATTTGACTCTCTTTTGTTTTCCATAAACACAGTTCTCACAAAATTCAAAATCAACACGCTTCAAACCTAGAAACAAATTTCTTGAATCAAGAATTTGCATCCCCTTCTCACTCATGTGCATGAGCGTGTGATGCCACAATGTCACATATTCTCCTATAGAGGTTAAATTATTAACATAATTAGAAATATCATTGCATAACTGCAATTTACCAACCTTTTGTCATTTTGTTATTACCCGAGCTCCTTTAGTGACCTTTGAGGTTTTATCTATAAAAGTAGTTACACAACCTTCACCTCCAAATTGCCCTTTTGAAATTAGATATTTTTTCAGATCTGGAACATGCCTTACCTTCTTCGGCAACCATTGATTTCCCTTTTTCTCTTTTATGAAAACTGTACCCATTCCAATGATTTTACAGGGTTTAACATCACCCAATTGAACCTGTCCAAAATCTCCTTGAACATAATCAAGAAAATTCTTCCTATCAGGTGTGGCATGGAATGAGGCACCTGAATCTACCACTTAGGCATCAATGTTATTTTCTAATGAGAGAATAAAAGAATCTTGTAACACATCACCTGTTACATATGCTTCATGATTGTTTTCTTGCTAGGCATCTCCTTCTTTTTCCTTCTGAGATTTGCAGTCTTTCTTCAGGTGTCCTTTCTTCCCACATTTCTGGAACACTATCACCAATCTACACTTAGATCTACCTTTCCTTCACTTATTGAGATATCATGCACTCTTTCCCCTTTCCATTTTTCTTCCCCTAGTCTCTACATTCAAAGCATTATCTGATGTCTCACGGGAGCTTTTCCATCAGATTTCCTCACTAGGGATTGCATCGACAACATCATCAAGATTTAAAGTACTAGGACCAGAGACAAAGTTACCAATGGCCATAACTAAACCATTCCAACTTTCTAGAAATGAGCATATAAATAATAGAGCCATAACTTCATCATCAAAAGTTACCCTTATAGAATTTAACTGATTCGTAATGGTATTAAATTCATTTAAATGATCAGCAGCAGATCCACCTTCTAACATCTTCATATTAAATAAATGCTTCATAATAAATACCTTATTTCAAGCTAAGGGATTTTCATATAGTTTGGCCAGTGTTGACATTAAACCCTTTGTTTCCATTTCCTTTGAAATATTAAAGCCTATCGACTGCTAGGCACAAAAATATTGTTACAAGTGCCTTTCTCTCTAGAATATCCCATTCTGTGTTTATCATACTCATCAGCTTCGTTGTCTTTCTGCTCAATGGTAGGTATAGATCTTTCTGATACAGATAATCTTCCATTTACATCATACACAATTGGTAGTTTTGGTCATTAAATTTTTCGACCCTAAACCTACCATCTTCCATCATTGCTCCCACTCGAACTAGGAACCCTTCTCTCCTCAGAGTTTATAAGCCAAATAGACCTTCGGCTCTGATACCAATTGTTAGAAAATTATATATTACAGAGCAATGGAACACTTAAAAACATTGCAGATATATAAACACAAAAAAAGCATAAAACAAGAGAGACATAGATATATGTGGTTGACCCAATTTGAGCTACATCCATGGAGAAATAATGAATCCTTCCTTTTATATTATCCATCAAAACAAAGAGATACAATCTACAACAGATTGACTGTAATTCCCTCTTTGCTCTCACACAATCGCCTCTCTCTTTGGTGCTCAAAATACACATCTACATAGCTACAATACAATTCCCTCATATATAGCAAGCAGTTGCTTTCTAGGGAAAAAGAACCCTAAATTAAACATAACTTCTACCTTTATATTTCTACCTAATGAATGACACATATTGACTACGAAATTACAACATTTTAAAAGGCAATTTTACATATACTTTTAGCTTCGGGGGCGTTGCCCCCGATTGCCCACCAGGGGTGGGGCTCTAAAGAGTCATTGTTGCCCCTACAAAGACCCCTAGCGACACGCAAATATGGGAGGCGTTGCTTCCCCATTAGGAATTAGTGTCAAATGCAGAGATACCTTTGAATAAATAATATAATCAGGCTCGATACCCAACACCATTGATGTATGAAAGCACCAAGGTACTAAGGAATATTTCTAAGTCAACCTACTGGATAGTGTCCTAATGTTGACAAGAAGTGACTTGTTGGAGGAGGGCCTTGATGTATCCCCCATCAACGACATGGAATGGGTATCATGATTGAGACAAAATGATGTTGATATAGAATTAGATCAGGAAAGGAAAACATGGAATGAAGGCTTAAGAGTATTGTGCCAAATATTAACTAAATGACTTCTCTTGAATACACTTGTGACACTGAATACAGTTGGAAACATTGACCCAAAACCAAAATGTAGGCTTTGAGACCAATATGATAACCAAAATACAAGTAGATTACCCAACCCAACATCCAGAAAGATGAAGTGGAAGAGTGTCGTGTTCAAGAGCAATTCATTACCATTAGCAAACAAAATACCATGTTTTCCTAATTTCCACAGCCATATTGTTCAATACCTCTTTATTTTTTAACAAGATTGAGGAGGATAACATATGCGTAATCTGTAAGTTCACCCTTCGGATGAACTCCTATAAGTATATTTAATGAACCCTGAGAAGGACAGGTTCGGCCTTGTCATGTTCGACAAGTCCATCATTGTTTGATGTTTTAACGAGTCCAATGAAGGTAAAACTTGACATTGCTTTCAAGTTTAAAGAGATTGAAAAAGAGGAAAAAAAGAAAACTCTAGATTTCCCTTTTCGTAGATACACTCTCAAGTCTAAAACAGTAGAAAAAATACTCAAGAGAACCTCTTAGCCATGTTCAACTAGGGTATTCCTTTTCCATAGATAGCGTATCTTAGTATGGAAAAGGGTTAAACATATATTTAGTAGACATATTTTCATTTACTTTTACATGTTCGAAAAGACAAGTGCTCGAAAATCTATTTAGATTTTGGAAATCTAAAAAGATTGAAAAGAGGACTCCTTTTTTGGCCTGCAAAATGTCATCCACTTTCACCTTCATTTCCATCATTTTACCCTCATTTCATAACTCTCTAACTCCATAACCCTATATTAGTAACCATTTTCATGACCATATGGGTTTATCATTATTATTTTCCAAGTCATTTATTTTAAGTATTTTAAGCGAATTTGTGATTAAATATTAGGAAATTAACATGTTTTCATATATATCTAAAAGTGTTGTGAGTTTTGTGATATTGTATGCCTACTTGGAGATTCTAGAAGGGTCCTATTTGGCCACCCAACCACAAATTCGAATTTCAAATTCCAACTCATGAAGATTTGTGGAATAATTGTAGAAGATGTGGAACATTAACTATGCACATTCAAAGGAGAAGAATTGTGGATGACAGAATTTTAAGAGGATTTGTATATTACATTTTTAGGTGATTGGTTGTAAGCACAAGTGATAAATGTTGATTTAGGAGAGATCTAAGGATCTATATTTATTGAATAGTTATCTTCATTTTTTGTATAAGTAGGAGTGAACCCTTCATACAAAGGGTTATTAGTTGTTAAGTGTTAGGAGTTCAAGTGTTAGTGTTAGTTGTCAAGTTAGTTAGCACCTAGTTGCTAATTGATAGTTGGACAATCCAAGTTCCATCAAATATGTGATTTGTATAGTGAGGATAAATAATTCTTGTAATATCTTGTACCTTCATTTTAAGAAATACATACTACCACATTGATCTCCAAGATGTGATAGTTATTTAGTGTGCTTGTTGAGGAATGGAGCGACCCTGTTAACCACACTTTGTACATCTTTTTACATATTCGTAACATAATGTAGTTATGTTATTTCATTTATTTTCAACAAGTGTGATTTCATTTCAACAGGTGTGAGTGTGATTTCAATTCCGCAAGTGTGATTTCATTTATGAAAGTGTGGTGAGATTTTAATTATACATGTGTGATTTCATTTATGCAAGTGTGGTGAGATTTCATTTATGCAAGTGTGATTTTCATTTTCAAGCAAGTGTGATTTCAATTCTGCAAGTTTGATTCCATTTTTGCAAGCCTGGTGTGATTTCATTTATGAAAGTGTGATTCTCATTTCCAAGAAAGTGTGTTTTCCTTTATAGAAGTGTGATTTCAATTTCTTTATGTTTGGATTTAGATTGGATTGATTTAATTAAATTTGTAATTAGTTTAAATTGCATTAGATTAATCTACTCTAACTAATAACCACCTGGTACATATAGTACAGGTATACATCACCAGTCTACGAAACACCAGGTTGACAATTAATGATAGGGATTTAACTCATAATTAAATCACCCAACATTTTGGCACCATTGTCCGGGAGGTATACATAGGCTTTTATTTTGAAATTTTATACAACTCATGATAGTTTCATTCATTTTTAAATGCATGGTTAAAATCATATTAAAATCATTTAGGATGCATATTAGGATTCAATATTTTCTCAAAACTTTGTAATAATCTATGTGAACAACCGGAATTATCAACCAGTTGGAGTAATTCACAAACAATTAAGTATTTGAAGAATGTTCTTCTAGGAACTTTCTCGAATCTTAGCAACAACTGGCATATCTTCCTCTCAAGAAGAGTATATTTTAACTACATCCAGAAACTTGTCTATCTCTCCACCTCCACAAGAAGATCTTCAAGTTTCTTCTGATTCCTCTTGTAAATTGATTGAAGAGACTAAATAATCATGCAATAATTTTTATGGGGAGAAACCACCAGAAACTAAGATTGATGAATGCATAATAAATGAGGATATTTAATGTGATCTAAACCAAAAAAGGAATCAAGAATGTCATGTCTTTGCTGAAAAATGGTTCCAATCAAGGATTAAGTCCCATCACTCTTTCGTTCCTCCTTACTTATTAATTGCACTGTCAAGGCAACTGTTTTTTCATGCTTTAATGTATTTTAATGTATATTTTTCAAAACTAAACATGAATATATTTTTACTCATATTACTCACATTGTAACACTGGAAATATGCATACAATTGAAACAAATTTTCTATTTCCAGTGGAGTAGAGTAGGGTAGAATCAATGAATAAAACCAAGTTTGGTGTTATTTTTGTTTGTTTATTAAGTTTTTAAGTAATATTTCATTTTACTTGCTCACTAATCAATTGTAGGAATATGTAGAAAGAGAAGGAATATTTAAGAATGAGAACATATAGAGTTTTGAGAGCCACAGTTTGAAGTTAGATATCAAATCCTTTCACTTTGTCTTTTTAATTTCAAGTTCCAAATGAATGAAGAGTTTAAATATTGTTGAGTATACTCTATTCTTGGGCTCGTTGGGTTTTGGAAGATCAGAAAGGAAAATTGAAAAAGTTAGTTTTAAATTTTTGGAATAAAAATTGGATAAGAGATCTAAATTCATAGTAAAATGTAAATTATAGGCTCTTACAATGTTGAAATAGAAATACTAATGTCTCCAATGGATCCAACACTATCAAAAACCCCTGTTTTGACTCTTTTTTCACCTCATTTGGCCAAAAAATGAGTAAAATATCATTGTCTCAAGTTTTTTTCCCATTTTTGTAGTTAATAATCCTACAATTCAACCTAAACTAGGCCTATGCACCCCAAATGTGGAAATTGTAAGCAAACCTGGGCTATATTCCTAATCCACAGTCGAATTTGTAAGACATTTAAAATCCACATTTAGCCCCAAGTTCTGAATATTATGGTAATGTGGCAACATATGACCATGTTAGGTGCAAAAGATCCAAGGTCAAGGGCCAACGGATTTCTGCGCCCCTTTCCTCCATAGGTGTGGTCATATGCAAGTCATACGACCTAGGGCTAGCTACATTCTTCTGTCACTCCCCTTTAAATATAGCGCTAGTTATATAGCAGTGGCATGGAACTATGGCCATGTATCAGGCTAAGGCCTAACCCTTAGCCCCTTCCTATGATTCTATAGCAATGGAAGGCCAAGGGTTAGGGCTTAGCCCAACCCCTTCCCCAATAGCACACTCATCAAAACTTTAAATAGATGTTTGGGAGCATAGTTGACAGGAAACAAAGATTAGGTAGGTCGATACATGAGAGGTCATGGTTTCGATTCCTGTGGAGGTCGTTCAGCCTCACATAAAATTTTGTCCACAATGATTAAGCCACATGGAAACCAATGGTTGGCCCATGTGACACTCCCTCATTGTCCCTCCAGAAAAACATAGCCATGTGTCAACCAATCAGCTCGTGACAAGTGTCAATCATCATTGGTGAATGAAGGTCCAATAAACTTGCCAATTCATGGCCTAGTCAGCATACAAACTGCTAACTAGGTATTCCTACAACTTAAAATTCATTTCTTTAGCTATGCCCTAAAAGAAACAGAACATGATTCTACGAGCATCCAAGTTCATATTTCAGTGAAACAAATTCCATTGGAATCAGGGTGATGAGATATAAGATTTGGCACTAGTTTCAATTTTATCCAAGCATTTTGAATTTTGAGCATTTTCTTGATCCACGAGATCATGGACAAGGGTAGAGTGCTAGAAAAAAAGGAAAAACACAGTTAGAGGCTTCAACTTTCATAAAAAAGTTCAAATATTAAAAACCCAACTACAATAATTGACAAACCCTTATCCGAGTGTAATTGCAAGTTGTAAAATAGCAAGGCAGTGCAATGATCCAAATGTTTGGTAGTTGTAGAATCGACACAATTTAGTAGCTTATGGAAATTTGGTTTATGGACTGTTGATAAATCATTAAGTGTATGAAGAGGAGGTCTCAAGCTCAAAATTGGTTAGAAACACAATGAAGAAGTCACCAACAAAACAATAACAGGTGATCCATGACACTGCTTTCAAATCAGGTAAAAGTGCATTTAATTTTTGTCCTTGAATTCGTTTTATCAGTATTATTTCTGAGTTTTTTTTGTTTATATATCATATGAAGAGAGATTAATCGTCTCTCTCTCTTTCTCTCCATAGCCTTGCATGCTATTGCAGAAAATATGCTAAGCTTTTGCAGGTTCTAGGACGATGAAAGAAGATCACTTTATGCACGAGTACCTTTTAATGACCAAGTTTCTTTTAGAAGAGCATGATCATTCAATGTCAAATCATATCCATTACACCATTTCTACTAAACAGATACCAATTTTACAATTGCTACTAATTCTAAGCCTATAGTTGATCCATAACTGTCCATCTCCCTACTACTAAGAACTCATTTCCTTTGTAATCTTCATACTTTCCTACCTTAGTTTAACTCACCCTTAACCCAAAAATAAAGTCATTTAGTTCCTTTACAAAGCTGATTCACCCCATTTTCCCTTTCCTCCCTATCAAATAAACCTTGCTTCAATGCAAATTTTCCATCTATAGTCCTTCAAATTGTTATTTCATATTCATGTTACATGATGGAGGATTCATTAAGGCCTTCCTTCTAACAAGTTTTGATCCATCAACTCTGACACATCATCTGGGATCAAGACTAGAGATATTTCAAGTACCCTGAGGCTTGCATGCCTTAATGGTAAGCTCTCTCACAAATAAACAGTGGGAATACATCAATGTCCCATGTTTGTCAGATCTTCTAGGTGACTCAACTACGACACATCTATTTGTACCTAGTAAGATGTAATTAGGCATCTTGACTCCCATTGAGATCAATGGTGAGTAATCTTGTGTTGGTTAATGGAATTCATTAATGGCTAGAATCCAAAAATTTATTTTCTACATTCGACATTGACACATCTATTAACATAGATAAGAATTATCCCACTGAGTTGGAATGAATGAAGATTACATGATTTCAGTAGTTTGCAGCAGGACTCAATTCAAAATTCAGTAGCCATAGCAATAAAAGATTCCTATTTCATCTTCTATTCATACAACGAAGAGAAATAAAAATAAAATTAGGTTCATTTACTTCACATTCTATGATCCAACAACAATAGCCACACTCTTCTATATACATATCTTGTCCACTTTTCAGGTAAGTGAAGTGATGTTGCTTTCTAACCTTTAATCATGTAATTCTTAAATGCTAAAATTGTGGTTTTGGAAAATCCCTAATCTCATTCATATTCCCTTTCTCAAATTCTGTCAAATACTAAAAACACCTTTAGTTGGGGAGAAGTGATATTCATATTTCATGTCACATGTCACATTTCATTTCATCCCAGCAAACATATTCTTCCCAAATCGACTATTATTGCATTTTGATTCCAAAAGTTTATATGTTTTGCAATGAACAATTGATGTGCAAATTAAATGGATGGCAATCACTATGGGACTTAAAAAGTAATTCTCAATGTTTTCAAGTATTTTGATGAAATAAAAATAGAAAAATTATTGTTACACAAGAACCAATATTCGTAAAAGTTTGGCTGTCGCATAAGAACCAACCATAAAAATATACATGTTGCAATCAAATATATTTCAAAGTACACTTTGCAAAAAAAATAAAATTGTCAAATGATATGCTTATCCAAAGTTAAAAGTTAATGAATACAAAGCCAAAGCTCATATAGAAGCAAAACATTTCAATAAGATCAACTTATGATTAAAGGAATCAATGAAATAGTTACGCAAGGACATGCAACATCTTTAGTTGGGGGTATGTTGGGCCTCCAAAATGTCATCCAATTTAACCTTCATTTCCATAATTTTACCCTCATTATGTAACTCTATAACTCCATAACCCTAAATTAGTAACATTTTTCATGACTATATGGGTTTATCATTATTGTTTTCCAAGTCATTTATTTTAAGTATGTTAAGAGAATTTGTGATTAAATATTAGGAAATTAACATCTTTTCATATATATCTAAAGGTGTTATGATTTTTGTGATATTGTAGGCCTACTTGCAGATTCTAGGAGGGCTCAATTTGGCCACCCAACAACAACTTCAAATTTCAAATTCCAACCCATGAAGATTTGTGGAATAATTGTAGAAGATGTGGATCATTAACTATGCACATTCAAAGGAGAATAACCATGGATGAGAGAATTTTAAGAGAATTTTTATCTTATATTTTTAGGTGATTGGGTATAACCACAAGAGATAAATGTTGATTTAGTAAAGATATAAGGATCTATATTTATTGAATAGTTATCTTCAATTTTTGTATAAATAGGAGTGCACCCTTTATAAAAAGGGTTATTAGTTGTTAAGTGTTAGGTTTTAGAGTGTTAGCGTTAGTTGTCAAGTTATAGTAGCTAGTTGCTAATTGATAGTTGGAGGTTCCAAGCTCCATCCAAGATGTGATTTGTAAAATGAGGATAGAGAATTCTTGTAATATCTTGTAACTTCATTTTATGAAATACATATTGCCACGTTTATCTCGAAGACGTGATAGTAGTTCAGTCTGCTTGCCGAGGAATGGAGAGCCCCCATCAGCTGTAGTTTTCACATCTTTGTACATATTGGTAACATAGTATAGTTATGTTATTTCATTTATTTTGATCAAGTGCGATTTAATTTCAGCATGTGTGAGTGTGATTTGAAATCAACAAGTGTGATTTCAATTCTCCAAGTGTGATTTCATTTATGCAAGTGTGGTGTGATTTCAATTCTGTAAGTGTGATTTCATTTATGCAAGTTTGATTTTCATTTTCAAGCAAGTGTGATTTCCTTTATGAAAGTGTGATTTAAATTTTTTATGTTTGGAATTATATTGGATTTATTTAATTAAATTTGTAATTAGTTTGAATTCCATTACATTAATCTATTTTGACAAATAACCACTTAGTGCATATAGTACAGGTATACCTCATCAGTCTACGAAGCTCGAGTTGACAATTAATGACATGGATTTAACTCACAATTAAATCATCCAACACTCCCCGTAGAGGAAGGAGTTGTATAAAAGGTAGAAATTGGTTCCGATCATGATGTAACTTCTCAAAACATGTAAAGGTCAAGAGGTTGGCTAATGAGACCACTCATTACAGTGGTTCCTCAGGAAAGTGTAAAAACCCCAAGTGAAAGCATATGATCAGCCAAATAGATGGTGACAATGGAATGAGAAAACTGAGGCTCCTCTAGAAAAAATAGGCTGCTAAAAATGGAAATCACGGGGGGTAAAATGGGAATGGTTTTATTTTTACAGAATCTTGAAACATTGGAAACTATGCTTGAAATTGGTTTCATTTTTACGCAATCTTGAAACATGGGAAAATATTCTTGAAATTGGTTTCATTTTTATGCAAGCTTGAAACATGGGAAACTATGCTTGAAATAAGTTTTCATGCCCCTACCATTATGAATCAATTCGAGGTACACGCCCCCCAAGCTTCATTTCATGCACCTGAGTAGACTATTGGGTACTAATAGGTGAATAGAATGAAGATTCATTTACGAGATCAAGTGAAATAATTGACTGGGAATTTACAAGATCTAATCAAATACTCTAATTGAAAGGGGATCTGTTTTAATTTTCAATGAGCTTGACACAGGAAAATAACTATGCTCACAGGAACCTATTTCATTATTTAAGGAGGTTGACATAGTAAAAGAACTATCCTCATAAGATATTGTTTCTTTTTTTAATGAGATTGACATAAGAAAAGGAACTCTCCTCTATAAACCTTGTTTCATTTTTTAATGAGCTTGACACAAGAAAAGGAACTTTGCTTCGATCCTGATCATGATCTGTAGAATGACATAACTTCAAATAGGTTCTCATTAAATGGGAGAATAATTTTATAGAAGGGATATATATCAAGGGATCCAATGGAAAGATCAGAATCCAATTCCCCTTGTAAATAATGCACTACATCACCTACTAGATCATTAGTAGATGCAGGCATGGAACAGGTTGCCACATAATTAGCCTGTGGTGGGGGAGATACCACTTACATATAAGGACAATTTAGGGAAGATGGTTGATTGGGAGTCAAACTAGGACTAACAAATGAAATCAGGTCAATATTAATGATTCTTCCTTCATGCAGGAAACACATCAGATGAAAAATTGAAGATACAAGATCTCCCATGAACTAAACATAGTCATGCCCAAGGAGTAAATTAAAATCCAAAAGACCATGGAATACTATCACATTGATATAGATAGTCCCAAAGTAATAGGTAACTTATGAAGGATCCCTAAAATTTGATTGGTTCCTCTATTAAAAGCCAACAGATTCTGGGTAGCGAGAATAAGTTGCGAAGAACCTAAATCTTGAAAAGTAGTTAAGGATAGAATACTAATAGATGCACCTTCTTCTATGATTGTGCTAGGTATGGATATATTATAAGCTTGTACTATGATCTAGAAGGTCACATAAGGAGGAAGATGATACCCTTCCACTCGACTCCAATCAAAGGAAATGACCATACTACTTGGAGGGGGTGTCGTGGGAATGGGAGAACTTCCCCCTTGTACTATGTGAATGGGAGAAATTCTCTCAACTACTATGGGAATGGGAGGTTTCCACCCCCCCCCCGCCCATGTCATGGGATGGGAGAACTATCCCCTAGTTCATTAGAACCTGAAGAAATTACAAGAACTTGAGCGGTATGAACTTCACTCTCTACGGGAAAGGTACGATCAACTGAAGTTGGAATCGAGTCAACCATTTTCTCAACCAATTTTTGGTCAGGAAAAAACTCATGGGATTCATGTTGAGAGAGAGTGGGACTGATTACATTCAAATATAATCAATCAATTCATCAACTAGTGTAGGATTGGGAGAAAGCTTCTAGTAACGAGTTGGAAGTTGTCGCTAAGAAGATGTAAAGTTTTCCAACACTTTTGAGGCTTCATATATATAAGGAAAAAGGAGAGTAGGATGATTCCCTTCACATAAATTACAAGGAAATTTGAATTCACCCTTTCTACCATGGAGCTTACTATCACTACTTGAGGGTTTGTCACCAGCATGATCTCTAGAAGTTGATGACAAAGGTTGATGTGAGCCTTTGCACCCTTACAAAACATGCAACAGAATTTAACCTTACGAGGTTGATTGGAAGATGTCTCCATACTAGTTACGTCTATACAAATGATTGTTTAGCTCCCCCATCTCTTTTTTTCTTCTTCTTCTTCATCCTTTTCTTCTTCTTATTAGCTTCCTGGTTAGTACAATCAAGACTTTCACCACGTGAAGAGGAACAAAGGGATGAAGAAACAATAGGTGAAGGAGGAAAGGGGTCAACTTTGGGATAACACATGAGATTGATGTTTTTCAGGTCAAGGAGAACTTGGTTGAGAACTAGTTTGGACATTTGGAACCATAGGGGTCAAAAATAACCAAACTAAAAAACCAATGGTAAATCCAGGAAGGGACAATGTTTCCATTTAAGGAGCACCAATATTTCTGATAAAAGGAAAAGGATCAGGATTCTTGTCAGAGGGGTGCCCTTGATTTGTAGACTATGGAACTATTTCCATTTGTCTCAACCTAAGATCCACTAGGAGTTGCTCCACAGTCAATTAATTGATTTTATAAATTAAAGACAAAAACAACACAAAGGGGTAACTAGGCATAAAGGTTTACCAACCTAATGGGAACTGCAATATACACCTTGGCGAATGAAGGACTTAACATACATGTAGGAAATCTCCCAAAATGATGTGTTCGATGTATCATGGTATACAAGGTGGCTGAATTGTTACCTACAGATAGATAGCAAGCTATAGGGTACTCCCAAAATATACTCGATTGTACATGGGAGTGCATTCTGTAGTATTTTTTTCTCTTGCCTAACCATCCAATGAGAGTGTTCCCATATACTTTTCATGTGTGGAGAATTATCCAATATGATTGAAGCTACACGGAGTATGATCCTATGCACTTACATAGGTAGAACAAGATATCACCGCCAGGATGCAACACTAGCAAACAATGACAACTCCTATGTTTAATGATGTCGAAACACGTGTCTAGCCTAAGCCTCTAAATGTTTGTGTTAATGTTGCAAATGCTGCTTAGGTTGATTTAATAAATTTTATTGTGTATATTTCATTAAGTTTTAGTTTTGCGCTCACCACGAATGTCACTTGAGTATCCTAAAATGGAAATATTTCTCTGTCAATGAAAATCTAACTGAGTAAGGAAAGAAACAATTAGTATTCAACATAGAATATGCAAAAAACAAGATGCAAGATGCAATTTACCTTTCTGTGAAATTGTTCCTATACCAATGCACATACAAAACCCTAAATTCCAATGCAAAAAAAATTAATTTCAACACACTTAATTTTCAAAATGAAGAAAACTAAGATGCAAATGTTTAATCACTGCTTCAAATGCACTATTCAGAATGAGGACTAAAACAAAAATTCATTCAAGAGATCAATGAAAAAAAATCATTTGGAAAGCGACCAAATAATAATAATAAAGAAAAATCAAAACCAATTCTTACCAAAGGAAATCAAATGCAAATGCACACCAAATGGAGGCTTTAGAGACACCACAAGAAAATCAAGGCTCAAGGAAGGTTAGCTAGAAGTAGGGTAATCAAAGAGACACTCAAAAAAGGGGCCAACACTGGTATAAAAGAGGCACCAGTGCTTTGGAATGTAGGTAACAAGTGGGCCCATGTGAGGTGCAATGCTCTCTCAGAAAAACTGAGGGAGCGATGGTCCAGGGATTAAGGATTCTGAAACAAAAATTACAAAAGAGACTCAATGAAATCACTTCTTAGGTTTGTCCTTGGTTGGGTAAAGCTACAAAGGTCTATCATGGATGTAATTAAATAAAATATACAAAGGAACCACAAAGGGAATACACTGATCCCCAATAGAGCGCCCAATTTGTTATACATGATTTATAATTGTGGATAAAAGTATATCGCCTAGGTTTGGTGGATAGCCTAGACGAATAGAGAAATAAGGAACCCAATTATTTCCTTAATGTAAATAGATGACAAAAAAAAGCCTATCTAGAATCTATTGCGATATTCACTCCTTTAGCTTGAATGCTCTAATTCTAGCTTTGGTTGCCAAAATTAAAACCTACATAGCCAAATAACATAAGCCAAGAAAGTACGAGACCTATGCAGTATCATCTAAACACTATATTCAATAGATCAACATTGTATCGAAAACACATGAAATAACAATATCACATATAGGAAAACAAAGAATTATTTGCATTAATATAAATGGAAGGAGTTACAACCATAAATAGGTGTTGATGTTTTAGAAGAGCTCCTCCAAGGCTGAATTGTCATTTCCTTGTCACAATTTGCACCTCCAATCACCCTAAATGCATGAAATTAAACATCTCACTATAGCATCATAAGGGTAAAATCAATCTCCCAAAGCCAACCCGTTTCATATGGAAGGTTGTAAATATATAAAGGAGTAGGGTAAGTTCCGAGTTCTTATCCAATTACCAATATAATGTTTTAGATCCACCTTTGATGGGAGGATGGGATGAGAGGATAATGGATGGAGATTCCAAAGTAGGGTAGGATAGGATCTGAATGTTTTATCTGAGATAAATAGTTGTACTCGCAAATTCTGGAGGTGGAGGCTTATGGAATTTCTCCCTTTTTCTCGAATTTCTAGAACCAATGCATGTGCAAAGGGGAGTAACGTCTAGGTCATCAACACAGACCATAGTTGTCTAACAAGAGGCCACGTAGATTTGCTCCTAAAACTGGCTCAGATGATACAGTTTTAGGCAGAAACTCTAGGGATTGAAAGAGATATACTTGGGACTTTATGCAAGATGATAACAAAGGGAGAATAGGATGTTGATTGATCCCACTAGGAGGAATAATTGTCTTACGTGGTAGAATGGACTATAATACATAGTTCATGACATGTTTCCACCTTCTTATTCAACTCCTATCATCTCTCTCACCCCACCTCTTGATAAGGAACATATGGTGGAGCCATAATAGGTTCCTTCGTATTAAGTGTTGAACATAATGAGGTACTTTTAGGAGATGTTTTAGGATTTTATTGACCATTTGGAATGGTAGCAGGGAGGACATGTTTCTTCAATTAAATGGTCCAAAAACCAAACATGGAGAAGCATGCTCCAAGAGTTGGAAAAGGTGATATTTGTTAAATTATGAGTGCCCATTGATGGAAAAGTAGTAAAAGCTTGGCTTGAGAACATGGTTCTGTGTTTTTCATTGAGGGAATACTCATCATGTTGATGGTAAGGATGGAAATGTTATTATTAAATGGAAATATGATCAATTATTATGGTGGAAGACAGTCTTTCCAGAACTGGGAATATATGTGTTAGAGGTAACATGGGAATTGTTCAAGGAAAAAGTCATATATTACCACCTGTTAGAGGAATTCATCTAAACATAAATGAGTGAATTCAAATCCTTCAAAGAGGCAATTCAATATGCACCTCATTATGATGCTCAATTCATTTAGTTCCTTCAATATGCTCCACATCTAAACATAAAAAAGTTAAGGTTAAATAAGTTTGTTTATGGACTAAATTACAACATCCAAAGCAAGGTGATGATTTTGATGCCTTGTAACTTCCATGATGTGTTTTAGTGAGCTATCATGGTTGAAGATGACATGTTCAATAGTGGACCAAGCCATCTAGTAAGACCTAGTGAATGAGGTGTATCTAGTGGGAATAATTTAGAATATATTAACCATAAAAAAGGACTAGTTTATAGCCATCAATTCCATTTAACATGGAATTAGTAGCCATCATATTAGCCTCCAACACAACAATATTTTTCTTCTTCACAATTTATGGTCGATGAAAAAACCATTTTTTCCATACACAAAATTACCATCTCTCCATAGTTCCATGCTAAACTTAAATTGTTGAAAAATGCAATAAGAAATTCTGAATTTGATTTTGCCTTGATTAATTTGAGAAAACTTTAATTTCCACATCAACAGAAAACTTGGATGATGTTAACTTGTGTGGAATGGCTTGTGTCACCCAGACTACTCAGTAAATTTGAGTTGGAGGAGTTAGATTTCATTTCATCATGTTGGATTACTAATTTGTAGAAATCAAGGTCAAATATCTCATGTTATTTTTAGTTAAACCAGTTCCAATTGTTGGAGGAAGTAGTGGAAGGTCACTTAAGCAGTGGGACTTCAATCAAACTCAGTGATCATCTAGTTAACTTATCAATCAACCTAAAATAGTTAGTTCATGCAGAGAATTTGAGTTACCTAGTTGAGGTGTAGGTTCCGAGGTAGTGTAACATCAGTTGAAGACTAGTCTTGAGTGTATAGTCGTTGCATGCAGTTAAATGATCAACCTAAGGAATTATGTAATTCAAATTGAGGAATATCCTAAATAATAGGTGCTAATTCATCAAGGAACAATTCAAAGAAATAGGAGCTTAAGCAGAGAAAAAATATGTCTAAGTCTTCATTAGATACCTTCAGTGAGTAGAGAGATAGGTTATGCACTTGTACAATGTTCTCAGTTGAGAAAAGAAATTGTAATACATATTTATTCATCTAATTAATGCAAGAAGGAATTTGGGTATTTAGTAGGTTGTTTTCCCCAGATAAAAATACATATTGCATGTGTGTTATTTCTTCTTGCATGTTTGAGATTTTTGTTCTAAATTATGAATTAATGTCTGCATAGTAGTAGAGTAGGTTTGTGTCTTGTAATTTTGATTAAAACATCATGACAAAATGCAAATCTACAACCTATATTCTACATGCTATCAAAGTTGGATTCACATTGAAGAAGGAAATTTGAAAGTGCTTCTCATAGGTTCGAATTTGAAGATCAATGTGTTAGGATTTCTTAAGAGCTTAGAAGGTGGCCTTCAATGGACTAAGGCTAGAGTATGCCACTAAAGGCACCTCAAATTTTATTGCATGGAAGGACCGCATGGAGGCACTAATGGACGATAATGGATTGCTTGAATATGCCAAGATATATATTCCAATACCTCAAACAACTAATGTCAAGGACCTTTCACAGTGGAGGAAAGATCTAGCTAAGGAAAGGAGAATAATATTGGAAGAAGTACGAGATCATATTGTATTAAATCTCCACAGAAAATAAACTTTGTTCACAATGTGGAAAGCACTGACAAAATTTTTCGAGAACAATAGTGATCAAAGGAAGCTTGCACTCAAGGATAAACTTCAAAGTACCAAGATGCAGAGGAATGACACTATATCGCAGTATTTGAACAATAATCCTAGCCGTTATGGGCCTTCTGAGGAGTTGGAAAAAATGTTAATATTCGGTGAATGGGAGGGAGAAGCTACCAATTTGGTAGTGCTTATGGGCTAATTTGATATAGGAGAAAATAAGGAAGAATACCAGATATGGGACTACATCCAAGGGAAAGGATGAAGAAAATTTTTCATTGGCTAGAAATAAAAAGAAGGGAAAAGGGAAGAAATCCCAATCCAAGCCAAAATCCAATCAAGGGGGAGAGAATAAATATTTGTCAAAAATTAAATGCGTTTGTTGTCATGATTTCAAAAACTATGCCACAAAGTGTCCATATAAGAAGACAAGCAAGAAGACCTCCGAAGGAGGAGAAGTTGAAGCATTGGCTCCATAGTTCGAGCTCGGTTTTATCCTCATTACATGTATGGCCATCACATTGATGGGCAGTGTGTGGTACTTGGACTCAGGTGCATCATTCCACATAACATGGTGTAGAGACATTTTCAATGTCAGGATCCCCCCTCAAGCTCAAGGATGTCAAGTTCATTCTGAGCCTAAAGAAAAATCTCATCCCTATCGTAGTTTTGGAAGACGATGGTTATGACGTGATATTCGAAAAAGAAAAGACATTCCTAGGAGACATATCCATGAGACAAGTGAAGCAAATTGGGGCTCGTATGAAGAACATGTATAATCTAGATGTGGAATATTTTGCTCCATTAAGCATAAAGGTGGAGAAGGTGCAAAGTTGTGATGTCAATGAACTTTGGAATAGAAGAATTGGCCATTTGTATCATGGAATTTTGAAGACCAGGCAATAGATAACCACATGCATCCCCAATGGAGAATTTAAGTAGTAGGATGTATGAAAAGGATGTAATTTAGGGAAGTACACAAAATATGCATTCCATGGTTGAGATAAAAAAAGTACATGTAGTCCTTGAAAGGATCCACTCTAATGTATATGGATCTTTCCCAACAACCTCCACTACCAGGCACAAATATTTTGTCCTTTTTACTAATGACTCCTCACAAGAATGTTGTATCTTCTTCATGTGGAAGAAGGATAAGACATTCTCCAAGTTCATAGAAGTCAATGCACTAGCTAAGAAATAAATGAGCAAGAAGATGAAGCCTCACAAGAGAGATAATGGAGTTGAGTATGTGTCAAATGAATTTAATTTTTTTTTATGTAAAAGAAGGCAATCGGAAAGAGTTGACATCACCCTACAACCCATAGCAGAATGGAGTGGCTGAGAGAAAGAACCATACCATTAGGGGAGAATTGAGGGAGATGTTGCATGACCAAGACCTACCTCTACATTTGTGGGTCGATGCATGCAATACAACAATATATTTATAGAACCGAAGTCCTCATCAAATTCTTGGTAGGATTGCATTGGGGGAGGATTTCTTGGGAAGAAATCAGATGTGTCACACTTTAGGATTTTTGGAGCCATTATTTAGTACCATGTCTCCAAATAATCAACAAAGACGCTAGAGTCGACAGTAGAATTGGGGATATTTGTGTGTTACACAGAAAATCTGCACAACTACTATGTAATTTCCATTTCTAAGAATGAAAATTTTCTAAACTGATGTAAAATTTGATGAAGATAAAGCAATTTGATGCTCTCTTGAGAGGGATCTTCAAATCCCACTAGAAGAGGATATTTTAGCTACTAAGGAGGAGCTTGAGGAAGTTGTGGAGAAACCACAATTGAGGAGTAGAGAGTCGATACAACCACTCAAGATTAACCATTTAGAGAAGGTAGCAAAAGGACCAGGGAAGTTGAGAGACTTGTGCAGGATACAAAGGAGAATGTGGGTGTTCCTTCAAATCCGTGCAGGTAGAGAAGGTCATGAGAACAATACACTAGCTACATGGATCTAATGACTACGCTTGTAGAGACTAAGCCATCCTCTTTCGAGGAAGCGGTAGAGAAACTTGTATGGATTGATGCAATCATGGAGGAATACAAATCCATTGTAAAGAAAAATGCTTGGGACATGGTCCCAAGAATAGTAGACAAATTAGTTGTGGGTTCAATATGGATCTTCAAGGTAAATCATGCATAATATAAAAGCATATAAAAGTACAAGGCCATATTTGTAGCCAAGGGGTACTATCAAGTTGACATGATTGATTATGAGGAGACCTTTGCTCGAATAGCAAGGTACTTGTAAATTAGACCAATTCTTCTTATAAAGGCACAAATGGGGTGGAATATCTAATTGATAGATATGAAAACAACATTCCTCGATGGAGTTATTGAGGAGGAGCTGTCTATCGATCAACCAAAAGGCTTCAGGACTTTTGATCTAGATTCTCATGTGTGAAAACTCAAGTGACAATTTTATGGTCTGAAGAGAACACCCCATGCTTGGTACACTAGGATGGATAGCTATCTCATTGATTTGGGCTTCACCAAAAGTGAACCGGATACAAACCTCTATCATATCCTCTTAGAAGGTAAATTATTGATTATTCTCTTATATGCTGATAACTTGATTTTAACTAGTGATGAGAAGTTAATTAGATCTTACAAAGAGGACCTTGCAAGAGAGTTTGTAATGAAGGACATGGGTCTTATGTACTACCTCGGATTGGATGTATGCCAAGGCGATGGGGAAATATTTGTCTCTCAGGGAAAGTATTCAATGAAATACTTCATATGTTCCGCATAGACAGTAGTAAACCCATGGAGACACCTTTAGAGATCAACTAAAGGAACGAGAATGCCCTGATAGTTGGTGGGTTCACTAATGTATCTTGTGAAAAAATGACCAAATATGTGTTATGCAGTCAACCAGATGAGCCAGGCTATGGTTAGGTAACCCAAATTATTTTGGAAGGTAACTAAGAATGTTCTATGGTACTTCA
This sequence comes from Pinus taeda, assembly GCA_000404065.3. NCBI lineage: Eukaryota > Viridiplantae > Streptophyta > Pinopsida > Pinales > Pinaceae > Pinus > Pinus taeda. Next base: position 123,410 of record APFE031120586.1, on the reverse strand, counting down.
AATTCCCTAACGAGTTTCGACTATGGTAAAAATGGACAAAGGGAGTGAAGCTATGTGGCTTCAGAGATGCAGATTGGTCAGGGCGTCCATTAGATAAAAAGAGTACATTATATGGAATTTTTATTGTTGGTTATGTATCGAATTCTTCGTATAACATGAAGAAAATATCGGTGGCACTAAACTCAGTAGAATCATAACACATTGCTACCAGTCAAGAAGTATGTGAGGTGACATGGATGAGAAAGATAATTGTTGGATTTGTTGGTCATATGATGGATCCAACTATGATCTACTATGATAATGAGAGTTGCATCAATCTCTATGATTTTTCTTTTTCATGATCAATCCAAGCATATAGTTATATAGTCTCACCATTTACGAGATTGTGTGTAGAGGCAGATAATGTTGCTGCTGACATTTTAAAAAAGACTTTATCAAGAGGGAATCTCAAGTTCCACAGTGCAAGATAGGAGTGTTTGATAATCACTTTCTTGCTAAGAGGGAGCTTTGAAAAATTCGGTGAGAAATTCTCAATTTGATTTTTGTTTGATTAAATTGAGAAAATTTGCATTTCCACATCAACAAACAACTTGGATGATGTTAGCTTGTGTGACATGTCTTTTGTCACCCATTTTACTTAGTAAATTTGAGTTGGGGGAGTTATATTTTAGCTCAACATGTGTGATTGCTAATTTGTAATAATCAAGGTTAGTTATCTCAAGTTCTTTTCACTTAAACTAGTTCCAATTGTTGGAGGAAATAGTGGAACACCAGTTAAGCAGTGGAACTTTAGTCAAACTCAGTGATCATCCCATTAACTGATCAATCAACAAAAAATGGCTAGTGCATGCAGATAATTTTTGTTACCTAGTTGAGGTCGAGATTCCAATGCAGTGTAACATCAGGTGTAGACTATTCTTTAGTTTACATCTGTTGCATGTAGTGAAATGACTAGCCTATGGAATCGTGCAATTCAATTTGAGGAATTTCCAAAATAATAGGGGCTAATTCATCAAAGAACAATGCAAGGAAATAGGATCTCAAGAAAAGGAAAATTTTGCGTATGTCTAGGCCAGAGGCCTTCAATGAGCAGAGAGATAGGTTATGCACTTGCAAGGTGTGCTCAATGAGAAAATAATTTGTAATACATCTCTATTCATTTGATTAATGCAACTAGACATTGGGGATTTTAGCAAATTGTTTTCCCCAAATAAAAATACTTGTTACATGTGTGTTATTTCTTCTTGCATGAGTGACATTGTTGTTCTAAATTGTGAATTAATGTTTTTGGAGTATTAGAGTAGGTTTGTGTCTTGTGGTTTTGATTAAAATGTCATGAGTAGCTACAAATCTATATCCCAATTTCTAAAAAAACAATAATTAACACAATATTTTGCTTCATAGTGATAAAGTTCCAAGTTAATATTTGTTTAGCTGATAGCGGGAGCCAGGCTCCTATGAGGAGGTGTTATACTTATGCAGGAAAACATTATTATAGGGATTTCCATCATCTTCAGGGTAATTCCAACCTTTCATAGTGAGAACCCAAAATGGAATAATTGACAAGGGTTGATTAGATTCATGCCTCGATAAACAATGACCAGGTGCACACCAATCATTATACTTAAGACAAAAGGTAATATCAACAGTATAAGTTTTATTATTTTCATAGATCCAAGAGATACTAAACATTTTATTTTGTATAATGAATTATCAAAATAAAACATCAGTTAGTTTCACAACATGATTTAGACGTGTATAAATTTCCACTAGAATGAATAGGAATGTTGATAAGTTAGTGAGTGATTTTCATATCAAACTAAGTGTGTGAAAGAATAAAGTTTATTTTCATGGGATATCATGGCATAACAATAGGAATGAATTGATTAGAGAAGTGTGAGGTGGTTTTAAAATGTAAGGAGAATATACTATATTTCACTAATCACTTTTGTCAAAAGAGAACCTCAGTAATGTCCTAAGTTTCATCTCGTAAATGCAATTGATGGAATGTGAGTAAAATGGGTAGTATTCATACATGACTGTATTATTAAATGAGAAAAGAGAATTAATGGCTCTAGATATGCATCCAATTTATATTGAGTTGAAGGATGTGTTTCCGGAAGAGATACCAAGGATACCTATTAAGAAAGAGATCGATTTCATTATCAATATTAAACTAGGTATTGAACCTATTGTAAAAGTATCATATCATATGTAAACAACTAAAATGAAGGAATTGAATATTTAGTTGAAAGAATCATGGGATTATGGACTACTATAACATTTTGTGGCTCAACTGGGAGCACCAATGACTTTTGTCTAAAAGAAGGATGGGCCCTACAATTTATGCATATAATATTTCTAGTTGAATGAGGTGATGATAAACAATTAATATCCTTTCCAAAGGATAAAACATTCATTTAAGTAGATGAAGGGGATGCATATTCTTTTTATGATATATATGAGGATTAGATATCATCAATTGATAATTAAATAGGCGGATATCTCAAAGACAACTTTTACAATGAGATTTGGGTATTTTTAGTTTGTAATATTACCTTTTGGACTCACAAATTTATGCCCTAGCTATTTTCATGAGCCTAATGGATAGATGGGAATGTTTGTATAACTTTTTATAGATTATATTTTGATGTATTCAATTATAGAGGAACAACATAATGAACACTTGAGACTTGTATAACAATGCCTTAGAGAAAACCAACTTTATGAGAGTTATCAAAGTGCTCGTATTACCATTCCAAGATTCAATACACATGACGCATCCTCTCGAGGGAGGGTATTGCAATTGATCCTGCCAAGATCAAGGCCATCATGGAGTGGCTCAAACTAGCCAATGTACACAGAGTAAATAACTTTATGGGAACGAATGAATATTATCATAGATTTCTTGTAGTTCTTTTTAGGATAACAACCCCATTACTGAACTACAAAGGGAGAAAAAAAAGTTTTCTTAGATAAAGAAATGTGAAAATGCGTTCAAAAATATTAAAAAGAAAGTACTAACAATTGCACTAAATCTAAAAGTGCCTTACATGTATCAAGGCTTTGTATTCTTTTTGATAGATCAAAGGAAGGTCTATGTTGTGTACTAATCCAAGATGGTAAATAAATAGCATATGCATCTAAGTTGCTCAGACAACATTAGGAGAACTATGTGATGCATGACCAAATGATGGTGCCAATTGGATATGCATCGAAAATTTTGTGACATTACTTGTTGTGAAGGAAGTTTGAACTTAAAATATATCATTGCAATTTACAACACATATTCACACAAGACAACTTTAATTCGAAATAAAGAAGGTGGTGAGAGTTAGTTAGTGGACATGATTTTGATATTATGTGTATAAATGGGAAAATTAATAGGGTTTTATATGCCCTTAGATAGAGGCCACAAAAATGTTTAGTAATTCCCTTAAGGACACATTTAGGAGAATATTTGCTTGGATTACAAACTCAGGACCTTTGGTACCACAAATTTAAAGTGAATTTAGAAGAAAACGAGATCACAATTCCATAATACAAAGGATATTCTTTGGAAAATTATCGTCTCTAATGATTTCATGGAAGTAAAAACGTGATACTAAATGCAAAAGTATTCCATTTTATCGTATGAAAATCTCATCAAACTATGTACATGATTTATCCTTGTGTCAAGAAGACAAGTGCAGACTTAAAACTATTAAAGGACATCATAAATTTGGTCGAAAGGTGTTTAGAGTGATAGAAAGTAATTATTAAACATAGACATATGGTAGGACTTTTTCAATCTCACATATTATTGGAGTATAAATGATAATTTTTCTCAATGGATTTCGTTATGGGAGTGTCGATGATAGCAAGGAGGCATGATTATATTTTTGTTGTCATCGAAAATTTCACCAAAAGTGCTTACTTCAGACCATTCAAGACTACATTTAATTCTCATGAGATATTATAGGTATTTATTGAATAGATAGAAATATTACATGGTGTAAAAGGAATATAATCTTGGATAGGGGAGTGTTGTTTATCAATGTATTTTATACTAGTTTCCAAGAGGCCTTGAAAAATTTAGCATCAACTATCATGTTGAGATGGATGGATAGATTGAGAGGATCAACCAAATACTTTAATATGTGTTGTTTATTTATGTTATGGATCAAAATATAATAGGGGAAGGATTTTTACCATTGTTGTAATTTACCTATAAGAATAGTTACTAGAGTTCCATCAAGATGGCACCTTTCGAGTTCTTCTATGGGAGGCCTTGTAGTCCAAACAGGACTTGACTAAAATACATTTATTTTGACTCACAATATATTATTTTTCAATCATTTAAGACTATAAGCATGAAACAAATTCTTTGACTAAAAATAAAATAATGATAATGATAAAAATTAGATTTTATTACATTGTGAAGACTAACACTAGTTACATTTTTAACACTACCAATGGAATGACACAAATTTAAATATGCTAAAATTTTCGTATAGTGAAGGAAAAAAGACCCATCGAAAAGTAGGTTGTAAACTATAAATAGAAAGCATTAGAAACAAAGAACTCGAGGAGGTAAATGTAAAATATAGAGCTAAGAGAAGTATGCAAAGAGCTACATTGTGAAAATAAAATGAGGTGTTTGTCTGATATAGCAGATCTAAGACAAAGAAGGAACTGATATGCTATATAGAAGCTAAGTATAAGAATAGAGAAAGTGTTTTATTGAATGTGAAATATGCATAAAATTATAATGTGAGAATAAGAGGTTGTTGTAGAAAAAGAAAAGATAAAAGAGAATATCTAAGTGTTGTGATCATATTTGAGCATGAGGAGAAGAGATACTAAGCATATTTGAATGTTGAGACCCAATCTAAGCTTGAAGAAAAGAGATGTTGAGAAAATCTCAAAAAGAATCGTAAAGATCTGGTGAAGGATTAGCTGGATCAAAGAATAATATACATAGAGTGTGATTAAAGGAAGATATATTGTTACAGAGGATAATGCATAGATTTGAGGATTAAAAAATTGGATCAATAATATCTTAATTAAAAGAATTGTGGATATAAGTATGAAAATGTATGAATTAAGGAATCTTATGGGAATAGCAAGTAGTTTTTTGTAGATCAGGGTGTTGGAGACTCCTTCATGTCGGTTCCTATAAATATTAGGGGATTGGTGCCACTAGTAAGTTGGTGCTTGCAAAGATCAAGGGGATGGTGCCTCCAATAGGTTTATGCCTACAAATATTGGGAGTTGGTGCATGCAAATAAAAAGGGTGTTTGAGCCTCCAATATGTTGGTTCCTACATAATTTTATCTAATTAAATGATGTTGGTGCTTGAATTTACCTTAATATATAATAATAAAACATTTTTCACTTTCTCTCATATGGGTTTCCATGTAAATTTCTTGTGTTAAAACTTTATGTGATTGGTTATTTTCTATATTTATTCATGTGATTAATTAGGTAAATAGTTGTTAAAAATTAGAGGATATTGATTCACCACCCCTCTTAACATCTACCTGGATTCGAGAAATTTGTATGACAGTGGGTTCTTTGAGGAACACTTTAACAATTATAAAGTAGATCGTAAGGGACCATGGTTAGCCACGATGGATTTTCACCAAATGGAGCACCATCCATGAATGGATCAAATTATTCAACCTATAAGGTAAGGATTGAAGTTTATTTAATGGCTCTTGACTTGAATGTGTGGTTATTTATAGATTATGGAAACAATAACAATAAGTATAATACAAAAGATATGAAGGAAATATTGAGTGTGTTGTTTGAATCATATTCTAACAAGGTAATTTGTTGTGAGACTACAAAAGAGATATGCAATTCATATATGATAATATGCTCACACTACATGTGAACTCAAGAAGTCCTCTTAGAAGGAAGAAGTGCACAAAGATTCACAGAAGATGAAAGACCATGACTTCTCAACTATTGAATTATATCATGAAGAGGATCCCCTTGTTATGAATATCCAAGCTACTGATTATCAAAAGAAAATTCCATATTCAGAGGAGGAAGGTGAAGGTAAAAAATATGAAGAGGAAATGAAAGACCCAAGTAAGTCATTATTATGTTGTAATTGTAGAAGAATAAATCATTTGTCTTATAGACGTTGATATGCAATTTCAGAAGAAAGATATAGATATACAACTAGTAGTGATGAAGAAAGACCTATACTCATTTCTATAGAGTATAATCATATTATTTATGAAATTAAATATAATGAGAAAGAGATATCAAATTCAGAAGTAGAAGGACTTGAAAGTGAAATAGACCTTGGATGTGAACTTGTTAGTTCCCCTTATGAGATAGATGAAGGAGAAGCCAAAGGAAATATTAAAGGAGCGTTGACCAATTCCCTAGGTGAATTAAGGAAGGCTAGAACAAGCAAAAAGAAAATAAATTCCTTCAAAGAAACCAAATGATTAGGAAAAGAGCTATGAAATAATAGAATATGAGAATCTATCCTTAAGAAATGGGCTATCTAAGGAGCATGAGAAAGAAGAACATAGATATAAATATTCATGATTCATTATTTTAAAATAGAGTTTTATGATGTAAAAAGAATAGAAGAAATGATGAATAGTCAACTCATTGAAAGAGAAGGCCATTGTGAGAGAGTAGAACATGAGATTGTCTCAATGAAAAGTGATATGGAAACTACCAATGACCATCTTACTCAATATAAAATGTTTGATAAGAGTACCAAGATTTTAAATGGTATTCTTAACAATCAAATATCTCCTTTCATAAAGAATGGTCTAGGTTATGCTGGAGAATCAAGCACTAAGAAGGATTAAGGAAAATAACCAATAATCTATGTTAATGCAGTCAAAAGAGCTAATGAAAATATCTCTAAAGAAAATGGTGAACGTGAATAGTAGCAAAGAAAAAGAAGTATAAGTCAACAAAACAAATGAAACTGTATAACATGAGCCATAAAAATGAAGAGAAAAAGTATAGTAGCAAAGAAAAAGAAGTATAAGTCAACAAAACAAATGAAACTGTATAACATGAGCCATAAAAATGAAGAGAAAAAGTAGTAGTAGAAAGAAAAAGAAAGTAACAACCATATAAATCAACAACATCTAATAAGGGAAATCTATAGAAGTTTTAACATCCAAGAAGTCCGGAAAAGAAATCAACAAAATTCCATTATATCTCAAAGAGAAATCTATTAAGGAATCAACAAATCAAATCCGGAAAGGAAAAATACCCCCAGCTACCAAACTATTTTCTATGGTAATTTTTATTCAGACACATTTTTTTATCATAAACTTGTACACTCTCAAGACCATCTAAAGGATAATCATGTTAGGAATGAGTATTATCCATCCTCAAGAATTAGGGACAAGAAATCTGAAAATACCCATAGGAGTAATTATAGAAGCAACAATTTCTTTCCTCCTTTGCTCGACGACATTGAATTTTATATTTGTAAGAATTACGGGCATAAATTAAGAGAGTGTAGAAATAGGAATATCATACCTCCCTCTCAGAATAAGCAAACAAAATAAGGAACTTAGACATTAAATGGAATGAAACATAAATAATTAGAAGAGTGTGGATTTTCACTTTATGCTCAAAGTCATAGAAACACATGGCACATTGATAATGCACATTCGATGCACATGAAAGGAGATAAGAACAATACAAACATTGGCACAAATCAAGATAAGTACCATAAAATATATTTTCACATCGGAAATAAAGGAAGCACAAAAAATGGAGTAAAGAATTAAAAAAAGGTATGATTTTTTTGATAAATTTCCAAGAAGAGCAAAGTTAAAGGAACAATTGGTAAAATAATAAATTCCTCAAGAAGGTTTTGATGATATAGTTGTGAAAGGACCAAATCAAGTAATCTCCATGAAGGTGGTGTCGATCTATACAACTCTTTTTTCCATTAGTGGATTACCCTTAATGCTTCAAATATGGTAATCATGGAAGCCAAGCAAGTGACTATAGATGCAACTCAGTAACTCATCTAAATGAAAATAAGCAAGAAGAAAGGACAAGGATATTGAAAAAGAAAGAGGTGTTGAATGAGAAATGAAATTTAGGTCTATGTGGTCAAGATAACGAGGACCAATGGTATGTAGATAGTAGGATTTCAAATTACACGTCAGAAGGAAAAAATATAATCCTCTCTCTTAAGGAAATTAAAGGGATAGTGTCATTTTTCGAAATAATACATCAACTAGAATATTGAGAAAAGTACTAGTTGGCCTTGATAATGAGAAAAGGAAGGCCAAAAATGTATTTTTTGTTGAAACATTAAAGAAAAATGTTTTTAAATATAAGTCAAATGCTTGATAATGGACATCAGGTTATATTTTCTTCTAAAGGTTGAAAAATAAAGAAAAAAGAATCTAGTAGATTAGTAGCAACAACAACCAGGATCTCAAATAATGCATATGTCCTTAATAAAGGTAAATAAAAAGATTGAAGTATGAGAGTGTTAGCTCTCTAAGGTTATTAAAGACAAGTGAAGGACGCTGACCCCAAGTCACATAAAGAATATAGAAATCATTGAGGATGATTGGCATGAGAAGAGTTGTGAGTTCACTGGAAATATATTAGGGGCAATGAGTAAAGTTCACTTGTCTAGAAAGAAATTGATTTGTCTAGAAAGAAATATCAATGAGTGATTTGAGATGAAGATGGTGTTAGAATATGGTGTCAAAAGTAAAGACTAGTCAACCATCTAGAAGATTCTTCCAAACTTGTTTGAATCCCATAAGAAGTAAATTTAAAATTTTCTTACATGAGTAAATTCACAACAATTTCTTGTATACAAGTATAGATCCATCTTAACCACAGCTCTAGCAAGCTCCAAGAGGGATCAAAATATACCTTAGGTTCAGATGTAGAATAGTTGTGCTACTTGAAATGTTTCAATGATTCGATTTTAATTCTTCAATGCTTTTATAAATATTCAAGTTTTTTGTTTACTATAAGTTGATTTTTTGAAATATATTTATTTACCATGAGCATTGAAATATTTTATCTCTAGGCATTTGATTTTTTAGTATGGTATACTAATAAAATTGATTTTGAAATAATTATTAGAGTTGATATCCAATAGTTATTTAAATCTTCTATGACATATTTTTAAAAAGTATAACAACTATGAGCTTGCTAATAAATAAATGTAAAAATAGAAGTTTTCTCTTACTTTTAGTTATTTTTAAATTTTGTTACTTCACATTGATATCAAAATTTTGGTTTACGGCTAATTCTGAGAGTGATATTTTTACCACACCTCCTTCATACCAAACATTTATATTTATTTCTGTTTTTTATTATAGTTGTCATTATCCTTTTATTCATTTTAAGAGAAACACTTGTCAACCCCTCTTTAAGTATGAATGAAATCACACATCATCCTCACATGGACTATAAAATTCACCTCTAAAAAATAAAAAATAAAAATACTCCATATTTACTACAATGGAGTGGGTGTAACTTCCTCTCAACATAATTCCACATGAGGGTGGGGATTTCTTCTCCTTTCGTACTTTGTCTAGATTTATTTTCCATTTTCTATCCTTGCTCTTTCTATGAAAATAAATTGTATGTTTATGGAGGGTCCATTTGCTATCCTTGTTATTTCTGTGAAAATAGATTATAAGTTTATGTAGAGTCTACCTGTTCTTCTGCCTCAACCTCTTTACCCGGTCTACCCAACTAGACATAGTCTGAGAACATGACCGAAATTTGAGTTTATTTCCGAGAAACTTCAATCTTTGGGTGAGTCTACAGCTGTTGCCAGTTTTGCTGAGGAAAATGGTTCAATTCAATTAGAGAGTTTGTTGGAGGTGAAAAAGCATTGGGATGTGATACTATCTGTGTGTCTTTTGTAGATCCAACGCACCATGTTGATGGTTGGTGTCGATTCTTGGTTCATTCAACACTCTTTAAGGTAGTCGGCTAGGTAGTAAGCTATGATATGTAGTGTGTGGTGTTTAAAAAAAACTCTAACTAGACATAGGCTGAGAACATCGCCGAAATTTGAGTTTCTTTCCCCGAAACCTCAATCTTTGGGTGACTTTACAGCTCTTGAAAGTTTTTCTGAGGCAGATGGTTCAATTAAATTAGAGGGTTTCTTGAAGGTGAAAAATCATTGGGATCTGATACTATCCACGTTTCTTTTGTATATGCAACGCACTATGTTGATGGTTAGTGTCTATTCTTTTTTCCTTCAACGCTCTTGAAGGTAGTCGGCTAGGTAGAAAGATATGATGGAGTGTTTAAGGAAAAAAAAAAGTGTACTCAGAAATTCCATCAAATAATCTAATTTTTAATTTTTATGTTTTAAAATAAAAAAAATTAAATGAATTTTTTTATCTCAAGAGGTATTGGGTCAATTCCAATTCCTATCACTATAACCTCTAAACATGTGTATATAAAATTCTGGTACTGCAGAAATTTGATCAAATAGTTCAATTTTTAGTTTTCTATGTTTCAAAGTAAAAAGCCGAGAATGGAAGTCCCTATCTCAAGAGACATTGGTCAATTCCAGCCACTGCCACTATAATCTCCAAGCATGTGTGTCCCTATCTCAAGAGACAATGGGTCAATTCCAACCACTGCCACTATAGCTTTCAAACATATGTGTATGCCCCTTCATGATATAGAAGTGAATAAGAAAAAATTGAACCACTAACCTTTTCACACATAATACTGCAGTTATACAACCCCAATTTAATATCCATCAAGAAACTAATAAATTTCTTAATATTTAATCATAAACAATATTAAAAACAATTACCCCAATTTAGTTTCCACCCAAAGAGTAATAAATTTCTTAATATTTAAACATAAACAATATTAGTAAAAAACAATTAAGAACGAATCAAAATATAGATGATTTTATTCTTTTTTAAGTTTTTATTAAAAATATTACTGTGAGGTGAATCAATATTAATTGAAAAAAATTATTAAAGCAAAAAATTGATAAATTATTCAAAACCTAACGTTCCTTTTTATATATATGCACAAATCAAAAATAACTTAAGAACTATAATTCCTATTTTAATGTTTTTTAATTTATGCAAATAAACATAAACGCCTGACACAATCTCAGGCTATCATCAAGAACCTTCACGGACAACAATATACCTATTCCATAATATGCAAACCGTTGAATGCAGCATGGGGAACCGTTTAGATTTAAATGAAGTATCTATACATTAGATTTTATTAATTACAACCTATATTATTGATTTTTTTGGGCAAAAAGCGTATTCATAATTGCAGGAAGGACAACTGATACATCAGAAATGATCAAACGCAAGAAAATGCATGTCATTAATCTCTAATCAAACAACTGCAGCTGCAAATGCCTGCCCGCTCCCATGTGCACATCATTACAGCACAGCAGAGCCCGTTTCCTTCTCCATAATTTGGTAGTCCATCTGCACCATGCCGCTGAATATGAGTCCAAATCCCTCGCACCGTGCTTATGTACCGTCTTCTTACCGGATTAGACGTGATGCCTGCCAACACTATATAAACAATATCGGATAAAAATGACACACCCACATGGATATGGAGGTTGTGTAAGATTTTTTCAGTGTCTCTCAGATTTTGCACGACCTCGCTAGCTTTTGAAATTTCCAGTTCATTTAATTGCCTTGCCCAACCTTTGCCCAACCTCTCAGCAACCCTGCTTCCGTATGCCGTAAACTACATTGTTTTATTGGCAGATAACAATCTTTAGATGATATCCTAAAGATCATATGTGTTATGAACATTCTTACTAGTTTTCCAAGCAAAGTCAAATTTATTAGCGGACTACCATAGGAATGCGGTGAGAATTCATAACTGAAAGTCCTTTGAATTCTACCCGTGTGAGAAAAATCGACACAATATTTTCTTCTCTGACGCAATATGTCCAGATCAGAAAGGATTACTCCACCGAAGAAATTCAACATTCTCAAGATATGTTCATTGTAGAATATTCTTATATACGAATTCTAAAAGCTAAGCAACGCTTTTAATGATATTTATTATCATACATTTTGTTTAGTTTTTAATCCTCATTTTTTTTTAAATGTTTCATTTATTTGGATTTGAATTTTGAAGCTTGTTTATATAATACTTATCACCAATTTATCTGCTGAGATAAGTTATTCTAAATACTAATGTAAATACAATACTAGTTATAAAAGTTAAATTATATGAAGTTGTGCAAAATATTAATTACACAACTTAAATTAAATTGTGAACAATACTATTCATCAAAGTTTAAATCACTTAATTTAAGTTAGGGTTATCTTATATTAGTTAAAATTTTTGGAGATTATATTATTAAGAAAATATTTAAATTTTTAAATATTAAGTTGTTAACAATACGTGGAGCGGAGGAGGGCGTGCTAGAGCGGAGGAGCAGGAGCTGAGTTATAGGGGTTTCACGGGTGAGCATATTCGAGTGAGACAGGGGGGGAAGAGGGTTCGAGTGAGCTGGAGCGGAGGAGGGCGAGCTTGAGCGGAGGAGGGCGTGCTGGAGCGGTGGAGTAGGAGCTGAGTTACAGGGGTTTCAGGGGCGAGCATGTTCGAATGAGCAGGAGCGGAGGAGGGCGAGCTGGAGCGGAGGAGGGCGTGCTGGAGCGGAGGTACAGGAGCTGAGTTACAGGGGTTTTCAGGGGCCCGACGAAGGCAGTTCTAGTGAGACGGCAGGTTGATCATCATCTTCCAGTGAGATCGTCGGAGCAACATCTTCTTACAGGAGTCAGTTTTAGAAGGGGCTTAGATAGCAAGATCCTCGAATCAAGCGGCCTGGACAGTAGGACGCAAGTAGCACTGGGGCCTATAACGCGGAAGGAGGCTGCTGTTGAGTTCACAACATATATGGAGATTGTTAAGGTTTTGGAAGAGTGCGAGTAAGGGTTCTGAGGGGCGTGAGCAGGAGCGGAGGAGGGCGTGCTGGAGCGGAGGAGCAGGAGTTGAGTTGCAGGGGTTTCAGGGGGCGAGCATGTTCGAGTGAGCAGGAGCGGAGGAGGGCGAGCTGGTGCGGAGGAGCAGGAGCTGAGTTACAGGGGTTACAGGGGCGTGCATGTTCGAGTGCGGTGGCGGAGCAGGGGTTTCTGTGGAACATTGCAGGGGTTTCTGAGGACGCATTTTAGGAGTGTGAACATTTTTGGAGGGGGACGTGCAGGATCGCGTCAAAGGAGGAGGCGAACAGGTGCGCTTGCAGCAAGGGAGGAGGGCGTGCTCGTACGCGTCAGAGGAGGAGCGAAGTATCGGAGGAGGGCTATCAGGCGTGAGCAGAAGGGCGCCTAGGAGCGGCGAGGAGGGGAGGTGCAATAGAAGCCTGGGAGCGGCGACGAGGGGAGGTGCGATCAGAAGCATTGGAGTGGCGTGCAGCGGGGGAGCAAGGGTTTGAAAGGAGGGTGTTCAGGAGCGGCGAAGGAGCGCTGTTGCGGGGCCTCATCCGGCTACTCCGCGGTACTGCTTCTGGTCTATTGTTTCTCTGAGCGGGGGCGAGGTGGCTTCCTTTGCCACCTCTGCCCCCGGTGTTTGTCGCTGCTCCGGTGGGACTTCTCCTTCTCAGATGCAATCTGGTTTATTTCTGGCCAAGGCATATCCATTGGAGCGTTGAGGGAATAGCGGTGCTTCTGCCCTGTTTCGTGCCGCTTCTATGGATGTCTCCGTTGGTCTCTTCTGCTGGCAGCTGCGGATGATTGTGTCAGCATTTCTATTCTTTGTTTCTCGTCTTTTACAGGTGGAGAGTTTGAGGGGGCGGGGTAGGAGTGGCTTTTGTTGCTACTCCCTTACCTCGTTTCGTGCCTCTCCTTCCTCTTTGGGCGGACAGATCTTGCCGCTCTTTCTTCTGCTGCTTATATGCTTGGTTTCTTGGCGCCTCTTCTGCACCATTTAGATGGTTTGCCTTGTCTGGGGCAATATTTGGCCTTTCGGGGCTTTATTTGGGATCTGTATTTGCATATTTGCATGTGGCTTGATCCACGTTTCTGCATATGCCTCTTACATTTGCTCTATGTAATCCTCTTATGAATGTTTCGGCATATGCTTCGTGCATTTGCGCTATGTAACCTTCTTATATGAATATAGTACGCTTTTTTTCTTCTGAAAAAAAAAAAGTTGTTAACAATACTAGTTATAAAAGTTAAACTATATTAAGTTGTGAAAAGTAAATTACAAAATTTAAATTAAGTTGTGAACAGTACTATTCATAAAAGTTAAATCACTTAATTTAAGTGAGCTTTATCTTATATTAAGTTAAAATTTTTGGAGATTATATTATTAAAAAAAATATTTAGATTTAATAATAAATTAAATTTTGAAGCTCGTTCTAATTTTTTATATTTTTTCCTATCAGAAATTTGTTAATATTTATTAACTATTGTTATCTAAACTCTACCTTTACCGATATAATTAAAAGTAATAAATAAAAATAAAAAAAAACCAATTTTAACCAACACCATAAATTATTTTAACTTCTATTAATTCATAATTATAATACCTTCAATTATCCTTTAAGGAATTTTAAAGAATATAATTAAATAAGTAAATTTATAATTATTAATCTACCAAAAAAAACCCTTTTTACTCTAATAATTGATTTCCATTAATTCATAAATATCTAATAAACCCTTCCACTTATCCCTTAAGGAATAAAGATATAATTAAATAAGTAAATTTAATTATTTTAAAATCTTAAAAAAACTTGCTCCTCCTTAGCATTCAATTGATTAGATAATTAGTATTGATAATTAATAAAAATAGATTAGTATATATTTAATCTAAATAAAAAAAAAGAAAACATGTACTATTCCTATTGGTATATAAATTATTTATATAATATAAATGAATAAATATTTATATAATTTAATGAATTTAAAATAGTTAATTTTGGAAATTTATTAATAACAATAAATATAAACTTATATTATTATTGTTAATTTTTCATTGGACTAATATTTTCATATTAATTAATCTAGTTATTTTAGCTAGTTGTTGATGAATCAATTAGTAAGCTTAGCTGTTTGGATGATCTGCTCTCCCTATATATTGGCAGCGATGATCTGACTTCTCAACTTGTCCTGACAATGAACCACACTAGTTGGTTCTGACTTCTCAACTTGTCCTGACAATGAACCACACTAGTTGGTTCGAAATGCATCGACAAAGGTTTTCTTTATCTGATTTAAGCTGAAACTCTCTTAATAAAATATTAAGATTTTTGGAAACTATATTATAGGTATTTAGCATTCTATAAAATAAAATATTTTTATAAAAGATATTTATAAAAAATAACGGATTGAAATGTTTATAAAAAGGATAGTGAGAAAAGTTAAATTAATGATGAGGAGTAAGTTATCTTCTTAAATTTTTTTTTTTTTTGAGATTTTGTTTAATGAAAATGATATTAATCAATGATAGTTAAGAATTTTTTTTTTGGAGATTATATGTATATTTAAGGGGATAGATGATAAGAATAAGATATTCTTCAATAAAGTTATTTTGTTATTTTTATAATTAAATAATGTAAAATTTAATGCAACTATATAAATTAAATTGTTGAATTTTAAAATTAAAAATAAGCTAAATTAATTTATTTTGAATAAATATAATAATTTAATAACCAAATATTAATATATTATAAAAAATATAGTTAAAAAAAAATGTAACTTTATTCCTAATCATAGAGAAGACTCTATTTCATTATGGAAATTTAATTTGTAAAAGTTTTTGCCACAATACAAAATCAATATCCAAATACAAATATAACATTTTTAATCATTAATTTACCATAATTCTTTATCTATTATGAATATTCTATCTACTCAATACTGACTTCTTTAACACAATAAATAAAAAATTCACCATTTTCAAAATGTGCATATTATTGACTTCTTTAACACAATAGGTAAAAAATTCACCATTTTCAAAATATGAAAATATGGCACAATTTTAGCGAATATTATTACTATATAAATTATAAAATCTAAGCCAAACTGTTAATAAGTCATTACAAAAATTGATTTTTATTTTTTTTAAATCGTTCAAATTAACGATATTTTCTTTATTTGTTTTAATCTTGAATTTTTGATCTCAATTTATTTAACATACTGATCACCAATGACTGTTCAAGATGATTTTTCCAAATAAATATATAAATATTAAGTTTTTAACAATACTATTTATAAAAGTTAAATTATATTAATGTGTAACAATATTAATTACAAAATTTAAATTAAGTTGTGAAACATACCATTCATAAAAGTTAACTCACTTAATTTAAGTGAGGCTTATCTTATATTAAGTTAAAGTTTTTGGAGATTATATTATTAAAAAGTATTTAAACTTAATGACATTAAGATTTGGAACTATATTTATAACTCACTTACTTATTTAAGTGAGGCTTTATCTTATATTAAGTTAAAATTTCTTGGGAGATATATATTATTAAAAAAGTATTTAAACTTAACTTTGAAGACTATATTATAAATATTAATCAATAGGATTAAAATAATTATAAAATTAAAGATTGAAATATTTTTTTATAAAGGTATCGATTAAAAGTTAAATTAATCGATTGAGTAGAGATTAATTTATTTGCTTTAAATCTTTTAATTTTGGAGATTTTTTATTGAAAAATAAATTTCCAAACTCAATGATATTCAAGAATTTTTTTGGAGATTTATTATTATATTCAAAAGCGTTATTTAAACCTAATAATATTATTGATAATTTTCTATAAAAAAATATTTTTATTTATTTTTTATATTTAAATTATTTTAAATTAGTGCAACTATAAAAAATAAATTTTGTAGAAAATTTATAGATGGTAATCTATGATATGTTACTAAAAACACTTAATTTCATTATACATTTATCTATTTGATACGCACCAAACCACCTTATCTATCATACATTAATTGTTACACTGCAAGTTTTTTTCAAATAAAAGATAACTAAATAAAAACTTTGTTTTAAAATATTATTTTATTAACTATAAAAAGTATTAATATAATAGAGTTAAATATACATTTTAAAAAAAAAAGAGTTCTATTCTTAATCATAGAGATACCCTCCATTTCATCATGGAAATTCTTAACTTGTAATAGCTTTTGCCACAATATCATGAGTCAAGAGCATAGCTTATTAATACCACATGTCAATATGACACTTTCTTGAATTAGTTAATTTGAGATAAATTAATTAAAAGAGAATAACTAAAGTGAACATAAATCATAACTCTTTTATCTACTACGAATATTTTAGCATATTTCTTGCAAGTTAATTCCCTCAACTTTCCACAGAATAATTACTGATAATTAAAATTTAAATTCTGGGATTTTCAGAAGCATATTATCCATGTAACCAATATTAATCATTTATCTATGAAAATTATAATGGAATATTATATGAAAGTTAAATCTCTACCATATACATAATAATTATCAATAGTTGGACCAAGAGATATATTTATTATATGACCAAGTTTGAAGGCAATGTGTGATTTATTTTAACATCCCAAACACTCCAAAAAAAATTCTTTGTGTTTTTTTCTAATTACAACATATATGTTAACTCTCATTTCTTAATTTTTTTTAATCACATAATAATAATAATTGATTATTAAACTCTCATTCCTTAATTTTCTTTTAATCACATAATAATAATAATTGATTATTAAACTGTAAAGCATTCTTTGTGAGAACAACTCCCCTCCCATGCTACCTATTCCATTTTAAATCATTAATTTTGATGTTATACAATTGAAATATTACCTTTTCTATAAGATTAAAAACCAGTATTAATCAATTAAAATGTGTAACCATCAAATTTACCTCATTACACTACAAATTGGCACCATCCCTTCATTAAAACAACTTCTCACTAAGAGTTTGTCACGCTGAAATTTTCATTAAATTTATTTTTTGTATAAGCTGCTCCTATGGATTCTCCAGGGAGTGTTTTTGTTTTGTTTCTCCTTGTGATATTACTTGCTGAGTAAGTAAAAAAAAAATTAACCATTGAATTTCCATTTAATATTACATGTTTATTAATATAGAGAATTTTTTTTGTTAAAGTAAATTGTGTTATGGTAAGTCATATATATATTTTGATTGATTTAGCTCATTTTTTATCCATGAATTGGCAGATCTATGAGGAAGACACCGGGATAGGAGCTTCAGCCGCAACATTGATGTGAGTATATTTTTATACATTCTGAATATTAATATTATAGTATAATCCTTTCACAGGAGTGAAGAGGCCCATTCTAATTTTATTCTAATTTTTTTTGAGCTATTCCCATTGGATTCCTTTTTTTCTGATTCTAGACGCCAGAAAATGGAATGAGTAGGAGGCTTCAACACGAAATAGCTATCTATTTTTAAAGTCGCACATTATATTGCATTATTTTAGAATGTTTGATATTTTTTGGTATTGATAGGAAAAGCATAGCCATCAATTTTGGCACTGTTACTGTTTCAAGTTTTTAATATCAATTCCCTTTACAAAATTCTCTCGCTTTGTATTTGTTTTTAGAAATATATTGATATATTTTTGCACTGTTACTGTTTAAGTTTTTAATATCAATTCCCTTTACAAAATGCTCTCGCTTTGTATTAGTTTTTAGAAATATATTGATATTGTATTTTAGATTTTGATGGTTTTTTTTATAATTTTGGTGGCATTTATAACAAAGATGTTATTTAATGTTTATTATTTTGTTTGTATCGGGAGGGTTTTATTTTTCTTTTCTTTGCGCAAATATAAAGTTAAAATAAATCTCTGCTAATTTTGAGCAATACTAAAAAAACCTTATATATATATATATATATTAATTATTTTGTTATGAATATTTAAGTTAAAAATAATCTCTGCTAATTTTGAGCAACACTAAAAAAAGTTATATATATATATATATATATATATATATTATATATATATATATATATATATTATATATATATATAATTATTTTGTTATTGAATATTTTTTAAAATAATGCATGGCAATTATGTATTAATTATTGAAGAATTAAAAATCTAATATAAGGAAAGAGAAAAAGAAAAAGAAAAAAAAATATATATATATATATATATATATATATAGTCATGTCCCCGGATTTTTTTTTAATTATTTAAATGCATTTATGTCCTATGCATAAACCATTGTTATTAGTCACCTTGTATGTGCACATAATCTCATGCTATTATTTCCCATTGCGTGTATTACATTTGATTTATGCAAAATCAAAAACAAATTAAATTGTTTCTAGCCACGCGTACAAGCGTCCATCTACCAATGAAGATGGCAAACTTTGGCATTTACTCCGGCCTACGGGCAGGTTAGATATACACCGTCAATTGGAGTATGGGGAGATGAGTCATGGGTCCGGGATCATCGACTCCGCCACCTTACTGTTGTTAGATCCGGAATGTTGTATTAATGTCTGGATTGCCACTGTACGTGGCATGTGCAGCGCTATCTAACACGGATACTGCCTCAGGATTCCTACTCGATCAACGGTTTGGGAGTCAGCTTGGCGATCCAACGGTGGTGGATGGTTCAAGTCTATTCACATCACTTGGTCTCTTCTCAAAAGCTCATTCCTCCACCATTTGTCTGCTCTGCCGCTTTGTTGTCATTCTCATTCATGGGCCTGTGCATTCGGCTTCCAAGTTCCTGTACACTACCAGATGGTGTCCAAGCCACTACATCTTGAACCATGCACCCAAACTCGGTTACAGGTAAGCCATCCTTGTTTCTCTTATGCAGCGATTAATGAACATGTTAAAATCGCTCAGAATTTCTTTGGTTTTACTTGCTTTGTATTAAACAGGAATTTATTGCTCAGTTGCTAGCTAATACCCATCTTTCTGTGCAGGATCCTCATGTCTCCACCATCAGACTTAGCTTCGAATGGGAACTCAGTGCTACAGAGATGGATTTAATGCTCCAATGCTCTAGGTATGAGGTTCTCTAAGGCTGCTCAAAGTATGTTAATTGATTTTCCCTTTCTCCTCAGTAACTGTTGTGCGAGGGTTCTTATACGAAAACTGTGTTCAGTTGATGAACAAGTTCCTTGGGTTCTCAGATAGATTGTCTTGTACAGGGGACCAACCACATTGATGCATCTTCCAAGCTTAACACCCCCTGGCTAGCTCAGTTTGTCTTTATGCTTTCAGTTATTTGGGTCCCTCTTTAGGTAGAGGTTGATTCAGGGGATTAATGGGACCAAGCCCTCTGTTGGCTTCGCTGATTTTTCTATTGATATGTCTACTGTATTATTTCTAGTTTTTGGTTTAAGTGAAAGACTTCAGTTCTGTGTGTAACACTCGGCCTGGTGAAGTAGATCGAAAGCCGAACCCTTACAGCTTCTAGTCGAGTCTGTTTCTGCTACTCATGCAATATATATATTATATATATATATCTATATATATATATTATATATATATTATATATAATATATATATATATCAAGTTCCCGAGACTTATTGTGATGGCTTTAGCTGTAATACCCTATGGTTCCTTGAATTCCCTTATTAATTTGAATGTCATGATGAAGCATTCAGTTTATTGAATGGTTTGTTCATATATGATAGATAATGGAAACATCCCCTACTGGGTCAATGCATCTGTGGAAATATGTTTTGCTTTCCTCTATGTACTATTATATGTTATAGCTTTTTGCTACAATGCTACCATTCTGTTAAATCGCTAGTTCCATGCACAGTGTTATTATTTACGTAGTCACAAGTTCCACATTTTTCTTTTGATTGCCTACTGAGCTTTCTTCAATTTAATAACACATAATTTTATCTACTCTCTCTTCCCTGAGTGTTGTTTCTCGATTCACTCTGTAGATTATAATTTACAGCCACCTAGTTTTGTGTATATGAATTCCCTCTGTTACCTTGCAAAACCATTTTGGGCAGTACACCTCAGTTGAAGTTTTCTTTTCTGTTGTAACATAAATGCTCAATAAAGTCATCCGATTGACTTAGATTCCCTAAGGTGATGGTAAGAGGTTATTCCTGTTGTGATTTCATATACACATGGCCACTAAGCATACTTGATTTTGGTTTTAATGATGGTTCTCTTGTTGTAAACTAATAGAAAGTAGTATAGCCACCATGCATATATTTTACCTGGCAATTATGCTATTTCAGATAGTGGTTTTCCTTCATTTGAATGCATTTTGACTTCTTCCACAACAACTTTTAATCTTGGAACATTACCCTATGCCTAGGGTTCTGCAAACAAAACCTTACACCTAGGGTTTTGGAAAATGAAACCCTATGCCTAGGGTTCTGGGTATATATACAATATACAAAATACTTTCTTTTTGCAGTCAGCAATTTAATTTCAACTATAGAGTTTACAGTAATAATTCCTTCTGGCCTTACCTATTCACTCATTCACGACTTGCCTTCTTCCATGACACTCTGCTCCGTGTCTCATGTGAGGTGGGATGGTCTATGTATTTACACCTTGCTCCCTCAATTGTACACCTGTTCGACTACGCTGACCCTCACAGTATCTCTTTTGTTTTGGGTTCCTGTTTATTGACTTAGCATGATTCTTGGTAAAGACCTCAGTTACCCCTCACTCAGTCCTAGATAAATAACTGTAACATTGCAACCATCTAATACAACATGCTTCATCAATGTTTTAAAAGTTTTTTTTTATTTATTTAAAAAAAAAAAAGAATAGTTTAGTCCCTTACCTGAGTCATTGTTGCTTTCTTAAATACTTGAAAAGTCGAGATTACCTCTGTTCATCTGATTTCAATCTACCACTCGTCCATGAGATTCGTCCATCGAGACCAGAATCTCCCCCTTGCTCTCTTGCAGGACCACTGTCCGCAACAAGATATTCGCACTTAGTGCCTGGCTATCTGGTCATCACTAGACTTAGCCAATTTCTCATTTTGTTTTTTCCTCTCTGTCTGTCCCAACAGTAGAGAGCACTCCCCCCTCCCCCTTTCCCTATTTTCCTCTGGAAGCCTTTCCAGCTAGGGTTGTGAATCACAGTAACTGTCTTGCCTTTTAACTTCCCCCTTGAGAAGTGGCCAGTTTTTTTTAAGAAAACATTTCTTAAATTTTTTTAAAAGCTAATATTATTTAAATTCAAACAGATAATGTTGTTAATACAGTTCGTCATTTACCACAATAAAATCAAATATTTACATTTATCTCGGGGCGTTACATCACCCCTTCCTGAAATTAGACATCGTCTCCATGTCTTTCAGCCACAAACAGCGCTGGATACATCTATTTCATGAGCTATTCGTCTCCCCAGGTAGCCCCATCAGGCCCAAAGTGCTACCACTGCACTTTAACTTGGCTAATAGCTCACTTCCGCAACATTACTTCTCTCCGGTCGAGGATGTTTAGCGGTTCGACCAAAATTTCTCCTTCACATTCGACCTACAACATGCAACATCCTAAGTCAGTTTTCCTTTTAAGGAAACAATTTTGACTAATTAACTGGAGATAATTCTCACCTGTATATCCTGCCATCAGATTAAATGTTTAGGATCATAAACATATTTTTTTAATATGGAAAAATGGAAGACGTTGTGGACCCGTATGTGATTTCGCAGAGCGAGCTGGTAAGCTATCGGTCCAATTCTTGCTAAGATCTAAAAGGGTCCACAAAATTGGGGTGCCAATTTAGCGAACCCGCTCCATTGTAATGTGCTCTTTTTTGCTTGAATTCTCACGTACACGTGGTCACCAACTTGATATTCTTTAAATTTCCTTTTCTGGCCAGCAAAGTTCTTTTGCCTATCCTGAGCTACCTTTAAATTAACTCGCACTTTCTTAACCATTTCCTCCATCTCCTTAAGCATGTCGGGTCCTAGCATTAGCCTATCCTTCGACCTGCCCCAACTTGAGGGTGTGTGGCACTTTCGCCCATACAATACCTCAAACTGGCTCATTTGTAATGATGTATGATAGCGATTATTATATGCGAACACGACCAAGTGCAGATAATCTTCCCACTTATTTGGTTGCTGCATTACATATGCCCTTAACATATCTTCCAGCATCTGGTTCACCCACTCTGTTTGTCCATCATTTTGGGGGCAAAACACTGTGTTGAAATTCAATTGAGTCCCCAATTCTCCAAACAATGTTTTCCAAAAGACCAAGGTGAATTTCACATCATGGTCTGAAATGATTGTTTTAGGTAATCCATGCAGTCTAAATATGTTCTGCATAAAGATGTGGGCAATCTGCACAACTCTATAAGTCGATTGCACAAGTATAAAATGCGCTGATTTACTTAATTTTTCCACCACCACCATGATGGAATCGTTATTTTTCCTTGTCTTGGGAAAACCTATTATAAAGTCCATGGAAATGGTTTCCCACTTCCATTCTGGAATAGGTAGTGGTTGTAGCAACCCTGCCAGGTGTTGATGTTCTACCTTAATTTGTTGGCACTCCAAACACCGTGCCAAGTACTCCACCACATCCTTCTTCATGCCTGGCCAGTAATACTCCTTTTTGAGTGTTGTAATCATTTTCTGATATCTTGGGTGTCTCGCATAGTGGCTTTTATGAAATTCGTCCAGAATCAAGTTTTTAATGTTGTTCTGGTAAGGTACATCTAGGCTATCCTAATAATACAACATTCCAGCGGTATCTAACACAAAACCCTGCTATTTTTCCTTGTTGTTGGAGTGTTGTACTTACTGTTTTATTTGTTGATATTCATTATCTTGCTCTACTGCTTGCCTAATCATGTCTCCGAAGGGACTTTTCCACTTGCTATAGGAAATCTCATACAGACATTGCAATTTCTAACTTAGAGCATCTGCCACCCGATTCTCCTTCCCCTTCAAATGCTTGATTTCGAAATCAAAACCTCCTAGGAAATCCACCCACCATGCTTGCCGGGAATTTAAGGTGGGTTGGCTAAAATAATTGGTTAGACTGTGGTGGTCTGTCAAAAGTAAACATTTTCTTCCTAAAAGGTAATGTCACCACATTTTCAAGGGGTGAATGACGGCTTCCAATTCTAGATCATAAGCAGAATATTTTTGCTCATGCTCTTTCAGTTTCCTAGACCCGTAAGCAATACTTTCCCTTCCTACATCAACATGCCTCCTACACCTTCTTTGCTTGCATCACTACACACCACATAATCCTTGCTGGGATCAGCTATGCTTAGAATGGGTGCAGTGGTGAGCAGATGCTTAAGCTGCTCAAAAATTTTCTGGCATTCTGGGGTCCACCTAAAAACTCTTCCTTTCTTTTGTAAGGAAGTGATAGGATATGCCACTTTTGAAAATCCTTCTACAAATCGTCTTTAATAACCAACTAATCCCATGAAGGATCTAATATCTACTACATCCTTCAGTATGGGCCACTCCATTATGGTCCTTATCTTTTCAGGATCTACCACGATTCCTTCCTTCATGATTATATGGCCCAAATACTGTATTTCTTCCTTGAAAAAGTCGCACTTGCTGAACTTGGCATATAACTGGTGTTCTCGAAAGGTTTGCAGCACGAATCTAAGGTGCTCTTTGTGCTCTTCCATAGTGCGGGAATATATTAGTATATCATCAATAAAGATTAGCATGAATCTATCCAAATATTGATGGAATATGTTGTTCATTAAACATATAAAAGTCGCAGGGGCGTTGGTTAACCCAAAGGGTAGCACCACAAATTCGTAATGCTCATGCCTTATTCGAAAAGCAGTTTTAGCTATGTCTTCCTCCTTAATTCAGATTTAGTGATAACATGATCATAAATTGATCTTGGAAAACACTGTTGCTCCCTTCACTTGATCAAAAATTTCATATGGTTCCTTGAATTCCCTTATTAATTTGAATGTCATGATAAAGCATTCGGTTTATTGAATGGTTTTTTCAAATATGATAGATAATGGAAACTTCCCCTCCTGGGTCAATGCATCTGTGGAAATATGTTTTGCTTTCCTCTATGTAATGTTTTATGTTACAGCTTTTTGCTACAATGCTACCATTTCGTTAAATCGCTAGTTCCATGCACAATGTCATTATTTACATAGTTACAAGTTCCACATTTTTCTTTTGATTGCCCACTGAGGTTTCTTTAATTTAATAACACATAAATTTATCTACTCGCTCTTCCCTGAGTGTTGTTTCTCAATTCACTCTGTAGATTATAATTTACAACCACCCAGTTTTGCGTATATGAATTCCCTCTATTACCTTGCGAAACCATTTTGGGCAGTACGCCTTAGTTGAAGTTTTCTTTTCTGTTGTAATATAAATGCTCAATACAATCATCCGACTGACTTAGATTCCATAAGGTGATGGTAATAGGTTATTCCTGATGTGATTTAATATACGCATGGCCACTAAGCATACTTGATTTTGGTTTTAATGATGGTTCTCTTGTTGTAAACTAATAGAAAGTAGTATAGCCACCGTGCATATATTTTACCCCGCAATTACGCTATTTCAATTAGCGGTTTTCCTCCATTTGAATTCATTTTGAATTCTTCCACAACAACTTTTAATATTGGAACATTACCTTACACCTAGGGTTCTGGAAACGAAACCCTACACCTAGGTTCTCGAAATGAAACCCTACACCTAGGGTTCTGGAAACGAAACCCTACACCTAGGGTTCTAGGTATATATACAATATACAAAATACTTTCTTTCTACAGTGAGTAATTTAATTTCAACTATAGAGTTTATAGTAATAATTCCTTCTAGCCTTACCTATTTACTCATGCACGACTTACCTTCTTCCACGACACTCTGCTCCACGTCTCACGTGAGGTGGGATGGTTTACGTATTTAAACCTTGCTCCCTCAATTGTGCACATGTTCGACTACGCTAACCCTCACAGTATTTCTTTTATTTTGGGTTCCCATTTATTGACTTAATAGGATTCTTGGTAAAGACCTCATTTACCCCTAACTCAGTCCTAGATAAATAACCATAACATTGCAGCCATCTAATGCAACATGCTTCATCAATGTTTTAATTATTTTTATTTTTTATTTTTATTTTTTTTTTAAGTAGAGAACAATTTAGTCGCTTACCTGAGTTGCTATTTCTTTCTTAAATACTTGAAAATTTTAGATTACCTCTATTCATCTGCTTTCAATCTGCCACCTGTCCATGAGATTCGTCCTTCAGGACCAAAATCTCCCCCCTTGCTCTCTTGCAGGACCACTCTCTACAGCAAGATATTCGCACTTAGTGCCTGGCTATCTAGTCATCACGAGACTTAGCCAATTTCTCATTTCTTTTTTTCCTCTATGTCTATCCCAACAACACAAAGCACTCCCCCCTCCCCCTTTCCCTATTTTCCTTTGGAAGCCTTTCCAGTTAGGGAAAACAATTAGGGCTGGGAATCATAGAAACTGTCTTGACTTTTAACTTCCCGCTTGAGAAGTGGCCAGTTTTTTTTAAGAAAACATTTCTTAAATTTTTTAAAAGCTAATATTATTTAAATTCAAACAAACAATGTTGTTAATACAGTTCATCATTTACCATTGTAAAATGAAATATTTACAGCTATCCCAGCTCATTAACATATATATATATATATATATATAGAGAGGAGAGAGAGAGAGGATTGAAAGAGAAATATTTTGACTATTTTATTGCGTCTCTATATAAAATTGATATAGAATTATGTTACTATACCTTCAATTATATATATATATATATATATATATTATATATATATATATTATGAAAAAGAAATATTTAAATTATTTTATTTTTTATCTATATAAAACTATGTTATTTGTAATATATATTACAGTCGATTGAATTACACATCATGTAATACAATAACATTATTTTCACATGTCATTTGTCAATTCCATACAAATATAAAAAATCATAATGAGTTAAACTTATCATCATTAATATGATTATATTAAGTGTTTAAAAAATATTTAATAATAATCACATTATTTGAAAACTTCTTGAATCAACTAAGGATTTGGTTAATTTTAAGAACTGAAAAGATATTTGTGAAATATCATATTTATATACTATGATTCATATTGGTTAATCCAAATATTCATTTTAAAAAAGAATAAAAAACAACAAATGAACATTAACCATAATCACATCTACCTTTTAAATTTCATTTAACATTCTCATATTATTAGGCATAACATATTCCTAAAATACAACTAATTATAAGGAAAAATGAGAAATCTAAAAATAAATATATAGGAAATAGTAAAGAATATTATTTCTTTCACTTTAAATTTATATTTTTAAATTTGCTTTAGAAGTCATTATAATTTGATGTTTCTATATATTTTTAAAGGATATAATTCCATGAATTCATTTTGGAGACCCTAGGTTGATATAATTCCATGAATTCATTTTAGAGACCCTAGGTTTGTTTTGGTAATTGATCTTCTTGTGTCTAGAAACGATTTTGGATTCCATGAATGTATTTCAGAGACCCTATGTTTGTTTAGGGGTATTTTTCAAACAAATGAATAGGGATTCCTAGGTTTTTGTGATCTAAAATGCATTGGAAAGTTAGAAGTATTCTAGCTTTATTCTTTCTTGTTTTTTATGCTATGTCATGATTGAATTGAAGTAAGGGTTAGGTCTTAGACCTTAAGTTTGTTTAGGACTATTTTTGGAAGAAATGAATAGAGATTCCTAGGTTTTCATGATCTAAAATGCATTGGAAAATCAAAAATATTGTAGCTTTATCCTTTCCTGGATTTTATTCCATACCATGAAGGAATTGAATTAAGTGTTTTGTCTCATGATTATGACATCATAAGTATGATTTATGGATATCTACCTCAAAATAAGTTTCACTTTGTGTACCGAGTAAATGTATCCCCCTATAAATACAAGATTTTACACCTTAACATTCCCAAGAAACATTATATTGATTCATTATCAATGTTATGTCATGAAATAATTGAATTAAGGGTTTGGTCTCATGATTACGACATCCTAAGTATGGTTTATGGACATATACTTCAAAAATTCACTTTGTGTATCAAGTAAATGTATCCCCATATACATACAATATTTTCCGCCTTAATGTTCCAAAGAAACATTATATTAGCTTCATTATCATGAATACGAATCAAGCAACAAGGTACCTTTATCTCAGGGCTTGCATTGTCTATTGTCCCAAATCAAGCATTTTATAGAATATGATCAATTATAATCCACTACAATCATTTTATAGGTATTCAAGTTTTACAAAAATTCAATCACAACTCTATTATTTTTTTGTTTTTGTTTTGAGGTATGTTTAATAAATTTATTTCACTCTAAGCAAAACCTCTTATCACATTGGTGGATGGAATCCTTATTGAACCTTGAGTAAGATAGTGTTCCCCTAGTAGAGAGAGAAGGGCATTCTCTGCCCCGTAGTGAACCTACCAAATGTCAATGAAAATAACAATTGGTTTAGCTGACATGGATGACAACAACAACTGGTTGAGCTAACCCCTAGTTATAGCTATGGAGAACTTATGATTGACACATATTAATGGATGTAATTCTATGTTAGTTCATTTTTTTAATTCATGTAAATTGTCTTTATACATAATAATCATAACCAAAACATCTAACAAATTGTGAGTCCTTCAAACATTTCAAGCATAAAAGAATTCTCTTAAAATTTAATATATATCTCATTGAGTTTTAATTTCCATCCCTGTAGTGTATGAGCATTACGTAATTATTTTATAGGAAAAATTGTTGGGGTATATAGAAGCTTTATAGGAAAGCTTTTCGGGGTAGATAAGAAGTTCTCTCATAGTTTGGAGCAACAAATAAGTTGTTTGTTATTCTTATTATGACTTGGCATCAATTCCTTTTATGCACTATATTTTGACTGAATTTTATAAGTTCATGTTATCATGAACCTATTTGTGTTCATTATGATATCCAATGTTATCAATTATCCTAGATTTTATAGACTTAGGGTAGCTTTAGAAAGAAATATGATAGGTTATAAACCTCTTTTGGAGTAATTTGACCTTAACACTCTAAAAAGTACTTGGCCACAAGTTTTTACCAAGAAATGTAAATTTTGGTCTGCTAGGTCCTAAAGTACCTTACACAATCTCTTGGCGAGTGTTCATCCTCTCCAATGGGGCCTTTATGTAGTACAACTAGGTATTTTATTATAAGTTTTCTAAGTGGAATTTCATGTTGGTTAAAGACCTTGGCTAATAAGCTCGAAGTTCTAACAACTAATGTAACCAATTTATTTTCTTTAGTAAGAGGAAATTGATTAATCTCATTCTTACTATGAACCACACATAACCTAATTATGATTTCAGGCACTTCGTTTGTATTTTCTTTTTAAATGTTTGAATTCTTTTGTTTAACAAGGGTTGTGAAGTAGGAAATAATACTTGGGTAACACCAATGTAAGTAATGCCAATGTGAGCTTGTTGGGATAGTTCACAACCCATGTATATATCCTTTTCTTCAATATTGGAAGCGGTGTCAAATGTTGACAAACAGTTTAGAAAGCCATTGCTCTGTAAGGAGTCCAGAGTTTGAGCCTTTCCATTTCCTACCAGATTAAGACTCTTTTCATTAACACTGTTGGGATTTGAAAGAGAGGCTACCTCATCAATCTTGGATGGCCAACTGTGGTCCTGAAAGTGTTCAAGGCTAAAATTTCTAACTTATAGCATTGTAAAATAAAGGTTCCATATATATTCACTTTTTTTCTTTGTTCCTTTTAATTGGTTGCCCCCATGCAGCATGGTATAAGCTCATATCCTCTCCAAAAAGTGTGTATTGAACAATGTGAAGAAAAAGATTCATAATTATTTGCTTGAGTCAGGAAGGTACAAAAATGTACATGTTCAGTTATCTTTTTGTTTTAATTTTTTTTCATGTATTAGACATTTTTTCGAGTAACTTAATTCTATTTGTTTTTATTTTTCAAATTGCAGTTGTGGATTGTAGAAAGTACGAGTGATAAACTTTGATATTGCATATAGAAAGTTGTAAATGAGGTACACTCATACCTTAAGACCTTTTCTACAAAGGAAAATTGAACTACATTGCACCTATTAAAAACTTTTCACTCTTACCATGCCATGTCCACTCTGTATTTAAGTTTAAACCCAATGTAACCATGTACAACACTAGGAGAAACTCAATCATGTATATAAAGGTTGTAGATGGTGTAATTAGGCTAGCAAATTTAGATTTTTGTTTCTACCTTAATAGGAGGACATTGATTCATCTCATTCTTATTATGAACCATGTATATCTTGATTATGACTTCAAGTACTTTGTTTATATTGTCTTCTTAAATGTCTGAATTCTTGCATTTTACAAGGTTTTCTAAGCAACAAAGGATAATTGGGTAATGCCAATGTAAGCTTCTTGGGCTAGCTACCAACCCATGTCTATATTACTTTCTTGGAGACTAGAAGTGTTTTCAAAGTTTGACAGATGGTTTAGAAAATTATTTCTCTTTAAGGAGACGAGAATTCGAGGCTCTCCATTTCCTATCAAATTAAGAGTCTTTTGATTAACTCTATCAAGATTTTGTATTGGATATTTAAGGATGCCCTCACATCATGTATATTTTAATTGTAATGCCATAAAAGAACATGCCATTGATGACAACAGCAACTTGTTGAGCTAACCTCTGGTTATAACTATGGTGAACTTATGATTGACACATATTAATGGATGAAATTCCAAGTTAGTTCAATTTTTTAATGCATGTAAATTTCCTTTATGCATAATAATCATAACCAAAAAATCCTATAAATTGTGACTCCTTGAAAAATTTCAAACATAAAATCATTCCCTTAAAATTTAATATATATCTCATGGAGTTTAATTTTCCATCCCTGTGGTGTATGAGCATTGCGTAATTTTTTATAGGAAAACTTGTTGGGATAGATAGGATGCTTTATATGAAATATCAGTGGGGTAGATAAGAAGTTCTATCATAGCTTGGAGCAACAAGTAAGTTTTTTGTTATTCTTGTTAGGATTGGTATTAATCCATATTTTTTTTTTAAAGAAATGAGTAGAATTTTCATTAAGATTTGTGGAAACGAGTCAGGTCCCTTACAAAACTCAGATATGAACTGTCTATATCTTTCCTTTTGTTACATAGAGTATGGACCATATTGCTACCATCATTATTTACATATGTTCTATAGAATGATCTATAACTATAGATTCTCCAAAAACTGCCATTATAGACTATACAATGATAATGCACACACACACACACACACACACACACGAACACACACATATATATAAAGGGAGTGCAATCAACTGCTTTATGTCTTAGCGTCATCACCTGCACCTACACGCTCGCTCATAGACAAGTTCAGGATCTTTGGTTCATTCTCTTCTTCTCCCTAAATCTTCACAACATCAACACCAACTTTATTACCATCACCAACTGAATTATTTAAAGCAGCATCCTCATCACATTCCATAAAAAAGGTCGAAAGATTCCCAACCTCGACCACATCCTTTAAGAATACCATCGTAGCCATCTCGACCTTGATCTCTATATTATCAACCTTTTACTGAAAGCCTAGAACATCCATACAAACCTTCGATAGCTTTTTACATGAGCTCCCAGTCTTTACCCAATCCAGACAATTGCGTGTAAATTGTCATCGTGTTCTCTTTTATTTCTTCAACGATTTCCCTTATCACTTAATTGCATTAGTCCTCCACTATACTCTCCATACCAACATTTCTGATGTCATTTCCTGAACCCAAGCTCCCAGAGCCTGAATCACCCTGACCGACATCCCCTGTGGAAGACATTTTGGTAGTAGTTCACTTCTGCATGGCTTGAATCTTATGGTTAACAAACCATAGCCAAATGAGGTATATGATGACTAGATCCCTCCCAACATCCCTCTCCAACCTACCATCATTCCTCTCCAACCTATCGATCATAAATGCCGAAGAGAGATGGGTCCTATCAACAACAATTCCATCCATTCTTACACCCTTCCAAGACTAAAGGCTTGCAAGAATAGAGCAAACATCCCCTTCATATTTTGATACATAATACAAGTTAACGGTGATACGAAACCTCATAACACACCTATCCTTGCACATGAACTACCATTTGACGACAGCACAATTGTGAAATAAACTACCACCTACCATCCCATATATCAAAGAGCAAAGGTACCTCAGATAACCATCCAACATAACTACCACCACGTAGAGGTGCCTCGGAAAGCAGACCTTGTTAACTGTAAACTTGTTGTTCTGACAACCCATACCACCGACGTACATCATCATCTTGTAGCCATAGAACAAGGCTTGGGACATCATGAAATAAGGTTGTTTATGCATACAACACCCCTCCCTAATATAACCACCATATTTTCCTAGATGTCTCCCATAATGTTGTTGGCTCTCAATAAGTTGAATAATTCGACTATCTCAAATATTTTTAGCAAGTGTATTATTCTGATCATGATTGAGGAGGACTTGTTCTTGAGAAGGAGGCCATTCTCGAGGAGCCTAATACAATTTTGGATAATAATGTTGGAATCACCCACTATATTCAAGGAGTTGACACGGTTGTCTAGACAAATGTTTAATCCTTTCCAAAGAGATAGAGATTTCTCTTGGTTGATAGATGTGACCCCAAGGCCCCAGGCATAATTTACTTTTGTTTTTTATTCAATGTTAATCATTACCCTTCTTGCTCTAGCATCCCCGGGGTTACCTTTCAATGCACCATCAAAATACAATTGGATATTCCCAACTTTCCTTTTCATTCGACAAATTCATCACCTTTCAGTCTGATGTAGAAGTTCATAATATAAGAGGGCTTTGGGCAGGAAGGCTTTAGCAATGGGGGAGAAATCCTGAGCCAACTTTTTTCAGACTTGGTCAGATCGATCATGTCCACAGCATCGAATTTGCGTGAAGAAATGGACTTGGAAAGTAAAGACACTCCTTTGATTACAGCAAATTCGGGACTTTAATGAATATTCTGGAAGATGGACTAATTGCAACACAACCATATTAACCAACACATATATTTGGAAAGGGCCAACCAACAATGCCAAACCAGAGAGTTAAAGGAGTGAGGAGCTTTAGTTCTCTAATGAATAAACATGTCACTCCAAACGTCAACAAGGTGGGAAATATGGGCCATCGAGTAAGGCAATGATTCCAAACTTCCATCGAGAAAGGGAAGAGACAAAACAAATGCTTGATTGACTCCTCTACTTGACCAAATAACACACACTAGGATGGACCATTCATATTTCTCTTTTTAAATTCTCCATTATAAAGAATTTCTCGTCAACCAACTCCGAGCAAAAAAATGTTTACCTTAGGAAGACCTTCACCATTTCATATTTCCCCCCACATAGGGGAGAGGAGAGAGGAGGGTGCAGTATTGAATAAAATGGCATATCCATCCTTGACACAATATTTTTTTGAGGTTCCTCCCAACCAAACTCATTTATCCATCTTTCGTGTTATTATAGGGGTGAATCCATAAAGACTTTCAATCAACGTATCCCACTGAGATTGAAGATGATCAAGAATATCCAGAGAGATCCACCCTCTCCGTAATCCAGCGTCATCCCAAGAAGAGATATATATGAGATGAGAGATCCCTTGATCAGTCATCCAACAAGAGGATGTGGGATCAATTCCTAACGCATAGTCAGATTCAACTTGAATGTGCTTCCCATTACCTAGAAGCCAACCAAGGTGATTCAGAATGAGAGAGGACGAGGCTTTACATAATCAACAAATTTTTTAACCTTCATTTTCCCAGGATTCATCCACTATTATATTGACATGATTTTTGTGAAAGTATTCTCTAATGAAAGCCATTTTCCACCACTCATCAAAATCTAAAAGGAGCCTCTAGACCAATCTTTCCCCCAATGTCAAGTTCATTAGTTAAGGGTCTTTTATTTCCAACCCACCAAATTCCTTATGTTGTTTAACCAGATTCCTATTTACTAGATGGAATTTATGCTCATTCCCCTTTCCTCCTTACCAAAGGAAATTCCTGATATGTTTGCTTATTTCTTGATAGATGTACCCTATAGCTAGGAGGCCAACCCCAATATAGACTGGAAGAGAAGAATTAATTGATTTGATGAGAGTGACTCTTCCTTCTAGGTTGAGCCACCAGACACTCGAAGATTGCACTCTGTTCCTGAACTTTTGAATCACATTCCCCCATTATTCTGTTGTTGATTGTTTTATGGAAATTGGAATCCCAAGATATTAAATGGAAGAGAGATAAGTATCCACCGAAATTCCCAACATTCCGACAATTGCATTCAAGAAGTCCCTTTGGAAATTCCATCCAATTAACTAACATTTTAAATTGTTGATCACGCCCATATAGTGGAGAAGGAATCCCTTTAGTATTTTTTTAATCGAGAAGCTATCACTAAGGAATATACACCAATAAAGAGGGCATCCATAGAAAAATGGGAGTGGTTGATTGCTCTAATGTTTCTAGCAATACTGAGCCCTAGGAGGGAACCACTAAGCCAACCAACCCCAAGATTGGAAATAATTGATTCTACCATAATAATGTAGACAAGAAGAGGTAGGGTACATCATTGGCACTATCCACTAGAGGTAGCAAAGAAGGCCCTAGGTCACCCATTGATGAGAGGGGTGATCAAGGCAGATCCAATGTAAGCTTTGATACAAGATGTAAATTTGGAATTCAATCTTGTTTTCTCCATGACAAGAAAGAGGAAGGACTGGTTTACCTGATCAAACACATTTTCCATGTCCAATTTTATAACCACACCAGCTTCTCCCTCTTCATTGCTTGAATGCATAACTTCCTATACAAGAATAATATTGTCTAGAATATTTCAATGCTGCATAAGCCCACCCTGGTTCTTAGAGATAATGGAGGGTAATAAGAGTTTCATTCTGATGGAAATGATTTTCATTAGAATTTTATAGGAAGAGTTGCAAAGAGAGATGGGATGAAATCTGGAAAAGGACGTTGGATTGGCTTCTTTTGGAATCAGAGAAAGGAAGGGAAAATTGGTGTTACCCCCCCAACTTATTTTTTACCCTGGTATAGTTCAAAATTATAATAAGATCTACTTTAATGAAATTCCAGAATAAACGATAGAATGTAATGAATAATTCATCTAATCTTGGGGCCTTCTTAGGTTCAAGGAGCCAAATATCATTAAGAAATTCATATTCAAGAATTACATCATAAAGAAAAAGGTTAGAGAGGGCAGAGGCCACTTGGGGGAGATCTCCAAGGAATCTAGTATCCCCAACCAAATATGGGAGTTCTAGATTGAGAAGAGCATTGAAATGGCTGAATGCCCCCTTTTTTTTTCAAATGTGGCGCTAATTGTCAACCCACCTAACATATTTATTTGCTTGACATGATTCCTTTTCTCTGAAGCCATTGGTTGTTTGATGAAATAAGTAGTATTTGAGTGTCCAACTTTTAACCAAAGATTGCAGGATTTGAGCCTTCACCGATTTTGTTCCTACCTGCGTAGACTAAAGATCTAAGAGGAGAGGTATTTTTCTTTTTGTATGTGTGACTCTTCGATATCACTTTCCTCCATCATTTTGTAGTGTTCTTCTAGCTCTTGAAATTTTTCATTCCTTTTTTCAAAGGTGGCCGATAGCATTGTTTGAGCCAATTCCTTAATTCATCCTTAACATTTTTCAGTGGGCATTCCCAAACATAGTTGGGAGATCCATGGATTTTCTGAGTCCAAGTTTGTTTTATCATTTCCCAATTTTTTCATCTTGGCACCAGCCTGCATTAAATTTCAATGGTAGTGGCCCAAGTTTTTCAACCTTTTCCATGGTGATCATAATGGTGCAATGATCAGAATCTCCAAGGGATTCGATAGATGAGGAGAATTCGATACCACTAAGAAGCCAATTACTGTGCAACAAGCATATCTAAATTGGTGGTGATGAAATGAACACTGGCCCTTTTGTTTGACCAAGTGTAATTCTTAGACTTAGGCATGATGTCGAGTAGATCCTAGTGAGATAGAACATCCTCCATTCTATCTCGAAAGTGGTCCTTAATTAAAGAGCCACCTCTTTTTTCTGAGGAATTCAAGACCGTGTTGAAGTCTCCTCCCACCACACTATTAATATGAAAGTTTCTTTCATTTAGAATCTCTAGAGAGGTCCAAAAGTCTTTTTCGTCATAGTGAAGAACAAGACCATAGATATTTATGAAGGGGATTCTATTTCCTGTCTCCTTTTCCTCCAAAAGAACCATTATCCATGATTTTGTCTTGATTTCCTTTATCAAGGAAAATTTATTATTCATCTAGAATATATCAGGCCCTCCTGAAGCTCAACGAGAAGGATGAGATGTCCCTGAGTTGTCTCTCCAAAATTTTTCAGCCACTTTCAAGGTTTCAGACTCATCTAACTTGGTTTCCTGTAGAAATACTACCAAAGGAGAAGCTTCTTTTTTTAAATCCTCAACTGGTAGGAATTTTGCAGAGTTTGCTAGTCTCCTTATGTTCCATGATATAAATCTCATAAATTAACGGTGGGAGAAGATAAACCACCATCCTTGCCTTCCTTATTTGATTTTTTCCATTTTAGAAAGTGTTAAATAACAAATTGATTCCCTAGTTTCTTGTTTATTTTTGCTTCCCTTTCTCTCTGGGTCCTTTTGTTTGGCCTTCACGATTTCTTTTTGGAGTCTGTTTCATGGTTAGTGCTCTCATGAGCCGAGGAGAGAGTTTGGGACAAATTCTGAGTTACCACCTGGTCCTAAACTTTATGTTGACTACTCGAAGGAGATCTGGGGACAAGAATAGACTTTGGAGCTTCATTGACAACCTCTTTCAGACTATTCTCCATAACTTCTCCTTCTTTTATTTCCTGAAGCTCCTCCACATTCATCTCGGGAGACGCATACACATCCACCTCCCCATCACTAAGAAATTTGAATGGATTCGAAGAGGATGGAGCCAAATTGGAGAAGGGTTGAGCTTTGGACAAAGCCCCCTTGTCTTTCAAGGTTTTATTAGTTTGTTTCCACTACTCCTGTTATGTGGTGAGAGCATCCAGATTTTTCTCATTTCCATTTTTTGATAGTCTATGGCAAAGTGACCATATTTGTGGTAGTGTGTGCATTTGAATGGTATTTTTTCATAATCTAAAACTTCTATGTGCTTCCACTCAACCAAGTTTAGATTGATTTCAGCTGGAAGTCCTTTTTCAAAGTCCACCTCCACACATATTTTAGCACAGGAAAATTGAGAGCCTTTTGGCTAAGCATTGTCCAGGAATTTCCCAACACCATTTCTGATGGCTCAAAGACAATCGTTGCTGCAACAAGAAATGAGGAGATAGGGGAGCTTGAACCATATAGAAATGGTAGTGTGAATGTCCTCATCTAGGTTAAAATCCAGAGTCAATTTCTTAAGGTACATTCCTCTGGAGCTAATGAAGTATGGTCCATTATGAAAGACAACCTCCTTATCCACTTGGACTTCAAATAAAAAAACTAAAGAAACCATTTCCAATAGCTAAAAGAGTGATTTCTCTAGACATCATCGGAGTCAAAGTTTTCTTGATTCAAGTCTCTATTGATTTAGGAGAAGGCCACATGCTTGTGACTTTCCCTATGAGAGCTCTTTCAAAATCAACTAGGGAGGTTTTCTTGGTGCCATCTGGAAGAGAGACTTTCATGACCTCAATGTTCTTCTTCACAAACTTGTAAGGGGTGGATGCAGCAGGGTAGGGGAGCTTCATCGGGGAGGAAACCACGGATTGGAAGGTGGTAGCAACATCCAGAGGGGGAGAGGGGGAGACCCCCTCTACAGATCCCATTGAGGGGAAGGAAGGATAAGGTGAAGCACACAAAAAAATCTAGGTTGCCTAGAGGATCATGAAGGTCATATTAATTCGTTATTAAGAAGTATAGTTTGACTTAATTTTATAATTTCATGTTATCATGAACCTATTTGTGTTCATTATGATATCCAATGTTATCAATTATCCCAGGTTATCTAGACTTGGGGTAACTTTAGAAAGCAATATGATAGGTTATAGACCTCTTTTGGAGTAATTTGACTTTAACACTCTGAAACGTCTTTGGCCATGATGTTTTACTAAGAACTATAAATTTTGGTCTATTAGGTCTTAAAGTACATTGCACAATCTCTTAACAAGTGTTCATCCTCTCCAATGAGGGCTTTATGTAGTACAACAAAGTATTTTGTGATAATTTTTCTAGGTTAAATTTCATGGTTCTTAGAGACCTTAGTTAATAAGCTTGAAGTTCTAACAATTGATGTAACCAATTTTTTTGCCTCAGTCAATGGAAATTGATGCATCTCATTCTTACTATGAATCACATGTATCCTAATTATGACTTCAGGT
Organism: Pinus taeda; assembly: GCA_000404065.3. Classification (NCBI taxonomy): domain Eukaryota; kingdom Viridiplantae; phylum Streptophyta; class Pinopsida; order Pinales; family Pinaceae; genus Pinus; species Pinus taeda. The sequence goes on along the minus strand of APFE031120586.1, from coordinate 85,024 downwards.
ACTTTGTTTATATTTTATTTTTAAATGTTTGAATTTTTTTATTTTACAGGGGTTGTTAAACAGGAAAGAATAATTGGGTAATGCCAATGCAAGCCTGTTGGGATATCTTGAAACTCATGTATATATCATTTTCTTTGAGATTGGAAGTGGTGTCTAAGGTTGACAAACAGTTTAGAAAATCATTTCTCTTTAAGGAGTCGAGAGTTTGAGTCTCTCCATTTCCTATCATATTAAGGCACTTTTGATTAACATTGTTGGGATTTGAAAAAGAGGCTACCTCATCAGTCTTGGATGACAAACTATGGTCCTAAAACTGTTCAGGGTTCAAATTTCTTAGAGTGTTGTAAAACAATGGTTCCATGTATATTCATGTTTTTTCTTTGTTCCTTTTAATTTGTTTCCCCCATGCAGAATGGTACAAGCTCATAAATTTTCCAAAAAGTGTGATTGAACATTGTGAAGCAGAAATTTGAAAATTATTTTACTGAAAGCTGGAAGGTACAAAAATGCACATGTAGACTTCTCTTTTTGTTTTAATTTTTTTTCATGTATCAGAAATTTTTGTTCGAGTAACTTAATGCTATTTTTTTTATTGTGTGAATTGCAAGTGTGGTTTACAAAAAATGGTGGTGATAACCATCTACATTACATCTAGAAAGTTGTAAATGAGGTACAACTATACCTAAGGACCTATTGTACAAAGGAAAATTGATCTACGATTCACCTATTAAAAACTTTTGACCCTTTCCATGCCATGTCCATACTGTATTCAAGTCTGAACCTAGTGCAACCATGTAGAACAATGGGAGCAACTCATTCATGTACATAAAGGTTGTAGATCGTGTAGTCAGGCTATGAGATTTAGATTTTTTTATGAATCCTTTGGTTTAATGGCAAGAAGTAGAATACTAATATTGTTACTTGTGAAATTTGTATCAACATGTTAATTAATGGTAAAGTTCCCTTGCATTTCATTTGTTTGAATGGCCTTTTATAGAAAAGACATCATTTTTCTTTAAGATTTTAGTGGGATTTCATTATCTAATAACGATTTGTGCATTTGGTGAACTTGTGATTGACACACAAATTAATGGATGAAATTGAAAGTTACTTCAATTTTTAAATCAATGTAAACTACCTTTATACATAATAAATTATAACCATAACCCAAACAACTAACTAATTATGACTCCTTGGAATATTTCAAGCATAAAAGAACTCTCTTAAAATTTAATATATATCTCATGGAATTTTATTTTCCATGTTTGTGTTTTGGTGTATGAGCGTTGTACTTGCATAATTGTTTTATTGGAAAGCTTGTTGGAGTTGATAGGAAGCTCTCTTGTAGCTTGGAGAAACAAGTTGTATGTTATTCTTGTTGTGATTTGGTATCAATTCATTATTATGCACTATAGTTTGACTAAATTTATAAGCTCATGTTATCATGAACCTATTTGTGTTCATTATTATGTCCAATGTTATCCATTATCCTAAGATACAAGCATTTTAAAGCAATGATATATTTAGCAAGAAATATATAGACAAACATCTTATTAATAATAGGGACGTTCGACTACTGTTTTGGAGTAGTTTGAATTTTATAGCACTAGCCTTTGGCTGTGGTGTTTTACCAAGAACTGTAAATTTTGATCTGCTAGGTTCTGGAGTACCTTGCACAAGCTCTTGATGAGCATGCATCCTCTCCAATGTGGCCTTCATGTAGTACAACAAGGTATTTTATGATAATTTTTTTGAGTTAAATTTCATTCTGGTTACAAAACTTGGTTTACAAGGTGGAATTTCTAACAACTAATAGTAGGCAATTTTTTTTTGCCTTTGTAGGAGGACGTTGATTCATCTCATTCTTACTATGAACCACATATATCCTAATTACGACTTCAGGTACTTTTTTTATATTGTCTTTTTAAATGTCTAAATTCTTTCATTTTACAAGGGTTTCGAAGGAACAAAGGATAACTGGGTAATGCCAATGTAAGGCAGTTGGGCTAACTGCCAACCCATGTATATATAATTGTCTTGGAGATTAGAAGTGTTGTCAAAATTTGAAAGATGGTTTAGAATATTGTTTCTCTTTAAGGAGATGAGAGTTCAACTCTCTCCATTTCCTATCAGATTAAGACTCTTCTAATTAAAACTATTGGGATTTTGTATTCATTAACACTATTGCAAATTTTTATTGGAGATTAAAGGATGCCATTACATCATGTATATTTTAATTGTAATTCCATAAAAAACATGTTTCCATGGAAACTTTTATTATGAAATATGTTAAAATTTGTTATTATTTAAGTAATTGATAAAATTATTTGTTTTATTTTTTATCCCAACTCAAAAAAAGGAAATCTAGAGCACAATCACCCATTTCAAGAAGAAATATGGAGGAATTGTACTAACAACCTCTGATTTCAAAGGTAGAAAATAACTGTTTTGATTAACACTATTTGGATTTTGTATTGGAGACTTAAGGATGCCCTCACATCATGTATATTTTAATTGTAGTGCCATAAAAAACATGTTTCCATGAAATTTTTTATTATGATATATGTTCAAAAATTTTATTATTTAAGTAATTGATCAAATTATTTGTTTTATTTTTTATCCCAACTCACAACAAGGAAATCGAGAGCACAATCACCCATTTCAAGAAGACATATGGAGGAATTGTAATAACAACCTCTGATTTCAAAGGTAGCAAATCACAATCTATTACTTTATTTAGGAGGCATTCGTGTTGGCAAAATCAGGCAAGGTACTTAACTTGAACCTAGGTCTCATGGTTTGTAAGGGTCAAGGAAGCAGTAGAAATATTTCATTGTACCATGCCCCTTGCCTTTTGTTGATATTTTCCTACCTTTGAAGAGTTGTCAAACAAGCATTAATTAGTGTTATATGTTATTGTCTTATAGGGTTTCCTTTGTAACATCTGGTGCGATTGCTAGTATTGCCTTTAATGAACACAATTGACCCTAGAATGTGTTCTTTATTATTAGTCTCTCTGTAATCAAAGACTATAACATTCTTCTTGCGGTCAAAGTGCATTTACTCTACATAATTTGGTATATTTTTTACACTTTTAGCCAATATTTCATGACTATAACATTCTCCTTGCGGTGAAAGAGCGTTGACTATGCATAACTTGCTATTTTTTTTGCACTTTTAACCAAATTTTCATGAAAATGCTCAATGTTCTATTTTTCGTGTAAATTCAAACATCATTTTGCAATTTTCTTGAAATATTATTTCTAATTTTCGATTGGCTAAGTGAGCTTTGACGGGACATAATTCCCCTGCTGGAGAGCATTTTATTTTCGGTAATTATTAGTCTCTAACAACTCATTTTAAAAAAAATAATCTCAACGGTTACACAGACGGTGAGTGCTATAACACTAACATTGTTATTTGTGACCCTGCTATTCTTAACATTGATACTCAGTGAGTGCTATAACACTAACATAGTTATTCCTAACCCTGATATTCTTAACACTGATACTACTCTTCCAAATATTACATGTATTTTAAGTGGGTGAGGGGGGATGCAAAGTTGTGATACTACTCTTCGAAATATTGCATGTCTCTTAAGTGGGCGAGGGGGGATGCAAAGTTGTGCACATTGCCTCTGCACACTAGCTTCCTACACACTACAATTCTCCACATAAACTTTTGACAATTTTTGCATCCCTGCACAATACTAGGAACTCCTGAGTTTTGCCAAAGACATATTAACAATTAACAGCCTCAAAAACATTATTAACTTGGAAAACAAAGATTCCAACATATTACAACTAAAAACTATATATTCAAATTATTAAAAATATCTTTGAACTATATATTCAAATTATTTAAAATATTTTTGAACTATATATTCAAATTATTTAATTGCACAACGAGTGAATGGCTATGCAGGAGTGCAGAAAAAACACATTTCTCCTCACTATCAACTTCTTTGCACTACTACTCCAAAATATATCTTATATTTTATTATGCTTATGCTTTATGTCATGAGAAATCATTCAATTATGAAGTATTTTAATTTCGAAAACATGAATAAAAATGTATTTTCAAATTATTAAAAACTTAATTGTTTTTTAATTTCGAAAACATAAATAAAGCTATATATTCAAATTATTAAAAACTTAATTTCACAACATGAGTGAATGGTTGTATGGGAGTGTGGAGAAAACACATTTCTCGACACTATCAACTTCTCTACACTACTACTACAAACGATATCTTATCATTTATTATACATATGTTTGATGTGTTCTGTCTACTACTACTACAAATGATATCTGATTGTTTATTATGCCTATGCTCGACGTGAGAAATCATTTCTTTATGATTTTTTTATTTGAAAAGGATAAATAAAACTACATATTCAAATTATTAAAAACATAATTGTTTTTTAATTTTAAAAACCTAAATAAAACTATATATTCAAATGATCAAAGACATAATTGGAAGTCAATCCCGCCTGAAAATATATATTCAAATTATTAAAAACTTAATTGCACAACAAGTGAATGGTTGTGCACTCACTATAAACTATATATTCAAATTATTAATTTCACAATGAGTAAATGGTTGTGTGGGGTGTAAATAAAAGGTATTTCTTCACAACATTGATTTATCTCCACTACTACTACAAACGATATATATCCTTTATTATGCCTATGCTTGACTTGAAAAATCATTTCTTCATCCTTTATTATGCCTATTAAAAATGTAATTATTTTTTGATTTGAAACATAAATAAAACTATATATCCACATTATTAAAAATTGTAATTTTAACTCAATTCAACTTTAAACTATATAATTAAATTAGTAAACACTTAATTACCCAACATGAATGAATGGTTATGCCGGAATCCCCAACAAACACATTTCTCCACACAATCAACTTGTCCACACTATTACTCCAAAAAATATCTCTAAGACTATCACAATTATCAGAATCATAGCCCTCCTCTCCACAAACATATTTCTGCACACAATAAACTTCTCCACAATATTACTGCAAACATATCTCTAATACTATCACAATTATCAAAATCATACCCCTCCTCCAAAATTTCATAGAAAATTTCATGTCAATTAAACTATTGTTGAAGCTTGTGTGAAGAGCTTTGTGAGGAAAGGTTTCACTATATAGAGAGATGCCTATGTTTGAGGCGAGAAATTGTTTCTTTATAATGTTTTTTTAATTTTGAAAACCTAAATAAAACTATATATTCAAATGATTAAAGATGTAATCGTTTTTTAATTTGGAAAATAGAAATAAAAATATATAGAAAATCTCCCCCACCCTCCATTTTTCAATGCCAATGCACACTCTTTAGCCATTTTAATTTTTAAGTTGGTTATTACGATTTCAACCATTTTAATAGTGTCTCCGCAAAATGAAAATGAAAGCCCTTCTCAATTCCAATGCACACTCTTTAGCCATTTGAATTTTTAAATTGGTTACTATCATTTCCACCATTTTAATAGTGTTTCCGCACAATGATAATGAAAGAAAAAATCTTAGAACAAAGTATTAATGACAAAAGAAAATATAAATGAAAGCATAAAGAATAGCTAATAGCTATTAATTAATTAGTTGTTGAGAGTTAATTATGAAGCTATAAATGATAGCAACACAAACGTAATAGCAAAATGAACTATAACTACTAATAGCTGTAATAATTAAACTATTACAATTTTATAATACTATAGCTATTACAAGGAAATCTACTATCCTATAATACTATATTGATTAGCAACATTCATTAATAATTAATAATTAATGAGAATTGATAGCTATTACATTTAACTTTACTACTAATAGACTATTGTGCATTTAATTATAGCTAATAATTCTCCAACATTAATGGTTTCTTCTTTTCATAAAGTAGCGACAATCTACCTCTTCTAGAGAAATTTTCTTATGCAGAGCTTTCCCTTTTCTGAAAGCTTTGCATAAGCAATGTTCCCTACACCTCTTTTCAATGCCAATGCACACTCTTCAGTAATTCAAATGATTAAATTGGTTATTTCAATTTCAACTATTTTACCGTAAGCAATGTTCCCTACACCTCTTTTCAATGCTAATGCACACTCTTCAATAATTCAAATTATTAAATTGGTTATTTCAATTTCAACTATTTTACCAGTGCATTAACACAATGAAAATGTAAGAAAAATTCTCTGCACAAAGCATAAATAATAAAAGTATAAATGAAGCATGAAGAATAGCTAATAAGTTTTAGTTAATAAGTTTTCTGGAGTTAATTATGAAGCTATAAATGATAGCAACACAATGATAATAAAAAAATGAACTATAACTATTAATAACTTTAATAATTAAACAACAACAATACTTTCCTCAAACTATTACATTTTTATAATACTATATCTATTACAAGGAAACCACTAATTTATATTACTATAGAGATTAACTATTTTCATTTATACTTAATAATTAATGAATTAAAATCCACATAATAGCTATATGAAGTTGACTATTAATAAACTATTGTACATTTGATTATAACTATTTCTCTTTCATTAATGCTCTCTTTTGATAATTATTTTACATGAACAACTATTACAATAATATAGCCATTAACCTTGTTTTATTAATAGCTAATAATTAATGAATTGAACTCCTCATTACAATAGCTATTAAATTTAACTATTAACAACTTCACTATTAATAGACTATTGTGCATTTAATTATTGATATTAATTTGATTGTACTAATGATCTACGCTTTGATAATTATTTTTCATGGAAAAATTTTCAGCAGAACCAAAACAAAAATATTACTATTAAACAAAATGGCCACACTTGCTCACAACAAAAACACAAATATTAATGTTAAACAAAAATGTTAACACTTCAGCAGAGAATGTCCTATTCATATAAACCATAAGTTGAACTCTCTAGAGATATTTATTTTATTTTATTATGTAAAACGAATACATTATTACCGAAAAATATTCTACTTGATAAACGTGAGACTTATAGCCCACGGCCCCACACATTTGAATTGCAGAACTCCACAAAATGAGCTATTTTATTGATATTTATTTTATTTTATTTTATTATTGGAAAGTGAATCCATCGTTATTATTTTATTAATATTATTTTTGTTTGTTTTATTATTGGAAAGTTAATACATCATTACTGATAAAAAAAACTAATAACTTCTGTGGGAAAAATCTAGACTATTGTTCGAAACTTAACTCATTGTGTGGAGCTTATAGCCTATTATGTAGAACTTAGCTCATTGTGCAGGACTAATTTTCTTTTTTTTTTTTATATTGTGGAGAGCTTATAGCCTATTATGTAGAACTTAGCTCATTGTGTAGAACTATTTTTTCTTATATTGAAAAATGAATAAACCATTAGCGAGAAAACATTATGAAGAAAAATCAATTAAATAGTGGTAGAGACAACGACTATGGTGCAGTGGTTCCTCTTGTTTTTCTATTACATTTTTTTTCCATATCTTCATGTTATAAAAAACATTATACCAAAGTTCTATTTAAGTAGATGACTATCTATTTTTATATACTAATTTTATGTCCCTCCTTGTAGAATATAAACTTGCATAATGCAAAGGTAAAAAGAGGGTCAACGTTATCAACCTAGTGAAAATAATAGTAAGGAACATATGTAACATGCATGTTATCGCTCCTCCAACAAGCACCTTTGAAAAATATCACAAGTGAATGGTTGACATAATAATTTGCAGTTTCAATACATTAGCATTAGCATTATTATTTCTCTTGTGTATTTTGTTTATTGGTATGCACCGAAAGCATCTCGAAAATTTTTAGGGGTTATGGGTTGGCATGCACTTGGTATTACCTATGGTTCCTGATAGGACATCGTTAACCTTGTCCATGTGTCTTCCACTCCGTGATAGGTTAGTAGGGTAACTAGAAACTAGACGTCACTAGGGTAGGAATTAAATTTAGCATTTTATGCAACATATGGTTCATTTTCTGATTTTTCATTTTCCATGTCGAAAAGGTCTCCTCATCAACCTTGCTACTTTCTTAGTAGCCTTTTGAGTGTCTTAACTATTATTTGAGACATTTTTCCTCTTCTTAGATCATCTTTATGGGTTTATTGGTCCAGAATTATGCAAGAATGCAACAAAATACGACTAGACACATAAACATAGAGATGCAGTAGAAATAAAACTTCATTTCATTAATATATAAGAACTAAAATATGCTTACATACAAAAATGGAAATATAATAGCATGGTCGATCGTAGCTTATCTCAGAAAAGAGATGTGGTGGCTACATGCCTCTGAATTGTGTTACAATGAAGCTCAAAGACCTATTTATTATTGAGAAACAATAGAAAACCCCAAACATCCAAAAACCTAACCCTAGGAGATGAAGCAACAAAACGGTGGGCCCAATTTGGATAAATTCGTACATCAACTTTTTGGGGTCATAAATTTTGCATACAATCTCTCTTTGGCTATCATAGTACCTCGTTTCGAAGATATCAAAGAGGAAGCTAAAAGAAAACCAATTGACTTATTGGGGACTTTTCTGGCCTCTCTATTTGTCCTAAAAACATATTTTAGTCCCTCAAAATGGTCTGGAAGTTTATGACCCGAAAAAATGCCAAAAATAGTAAGTTATGATACAATTAAGGAAAATTAAAAGAAACAATGGTGGGGGTCCAACTGTAGTAGATGTGTGGCCACGAATATCCACCTGGATCAATCCTCCCCCCTTAGGAAGAAATGGTCTGTATTGTGTTGTTTGGCTCCATGAGATGGGGAAACTTCTGCTGAACATGGTCCCTAGTGAGACACTTGCCTTGGTGCAAGAGTTGACCATCTTTGACAACCCAATAAAGTTGGATCTTCTATTGGCAAGTGTTCCTGATCTGCATGTCCATGATCTGATCAGTTGTGGCATATTCCATGCAGTCTGGAATTAACTTTGTTGGTGTGAGTTGTTTTGCAATGTCTGATGTGTCTAGTAATGGTGGACAATATGGTTGAAGGCGGTCCACATTGAACATTGGGTGCAGGCCAAAGAATGGAAAAATGTTTAGCACAAAATAATTGTCCCCTACAACCTTAGTGATGGTGTAAGGCACATATCGGAGTGGACGAAGATAGTGGTGAGGCCCAGCAAGGTGCTCCTTATGCAAATGTAACAAAACTTTATCGCCCACCTGGAACTTGTTTGGCACCCAATCTTAATAATGTCATTGCTTAAACTTAGAATTCACTCTATCCAATATGTCATGGACCTAGTGGTGGATGTGCTTAATGCACCCAATGAATTTGTTAGTTGCGTCAGCTTCGGACTGGACATGAGCCAAATTTTCCTAAGTAGTGGCAAATGCTATGGCCACATCAATGAGACATAGTGGCTCGAATCCCAACCCCACCTCAAAGGGGTTATGGCCAGTGAAACTATGGAGATATTTGTTATAGTTGTGCTAGACATAGGGGAGGCTTTCATCCCATCTGTGTTGATGATTCAAGTTTTACATATGCAGAATGTGTATAATCGTCCTATTGATGACCTCTGCTTGGACATCAGTTTGGGAGTGGAAAGTTGTGGACTTAGTGAGCTTGTTCTCCAACATCGACCAAAGACTTGACCAAAATGTACTTAGGAACCTATTATTCTGATCTTAGATAATGGACCGTGGGATCCCAAAAAATACCCACACTCGTTCAAAGAAGAGCTTAGCAGTGGCTTCTCTTGTGATACTATTCTTGTAGGCCACCATAATCACCATCTTAGAGAATCTGTTAATGACCATGAAAACATAATCATCTCCATGCCTAGTAGAAGGAAGGTCCGACATCTAATATATAGAGATGGATTCCCAAGGTCGACTAGGAGTATGAAGAGGAGTATATAGGCCTTACTTCTAAATGGTCAGTTTGGAAATGGTGCAGTCAGTGCAGGATCTGATGTACTTCCCAACGACATGTCAAAGGTTCATTCATTAAAATGTTTCTGCAACAATGCCACTATTTTTTGTACCCCAAAATGTATAGTGACCCAACTATAGTGCCCCTCCCAAATTATATTAGCACACTCACTTGAAGGAACATAGAGGTTTCCTAGGTGGTATAACAGTGCATCCTAGAGGTCAAAATTTTGAATTTGCTTTCATTATAGGAGTGTTTGGTATGTGTTTCCAAATTTTGGATTGCTCTTGTAAATATGTCACCACCCCGCAGTCTCGTGCCTAAAAGAATCGAGCACAATGGTGAGTGCCATGACCGGTGATCAATTGAGGCATTCCGCAACATTGTTGGTGCTTCCCTTCCTATACTTGATGTTAAAATGGAACTGTTGCAGGTATGTGGACAATTTTTTATGGCAATCGTTCTACAATTTTCCTTATGTCTATATGAACTACATGGGTTGGTGGTTTGTGTGGATGATTGCTTCCATTGTCGGTAAATCTGCACAATGGAATACATCTCTTTGTCATAGGTGAGATGCTTCCAGACTATGTCTTAAAGTGTCTCACTGATATGCCACTGGATTCCCTTGCTAAGTAAGAACTGTGCCAATAACATAGTTGGAGGCATCTGTCTCGATATCAAAGAGTTGTTGCGGTATGGTAATGCTTCAACTCAAAAAATGCTTTCTTTTGGGATTCAAGCAAAAAACACTTTTCTTTCACTCTTCCCTTAGTGACTTGACTCAAAGGCCACGTGATATGAGAGAACCCCAACATGAACTTGTGGTAGAAGTTGGCAAGACCCAAAAAACTGTAGATCTCTATTAAAGTGGTCAGGGTTGGCCAATCCCGAATGACTTGTATGTTGGATGAGTCGACATGCACGCCACGCTCATAAATGATGTACCCTAGATATTGAACCTGGGTCATACCAAAATTATATTTCTCCAAATTGGTACACAAGTCATGTTACCCTACGGTTTGGAGGACCTGTCAAATATGGTGGAGGTTTTCTTCCCAACACTAGCTGAAGATCAGAATGTCATCCAAGTAAGCCACCATGAATGAGTTGGTGAAGGGTCTCAAGATGTCGTCCATCAACTTCATGAAGTTTGGAGGGGCATTCGTCAACCTAAAATGCATGATCAGCCATTCGAAACGACCCTCCTTGGATTTTAAGGTAGTCTTCCACACATCAAAGGGTTTGATTGGTACCTCGTGATAACTGAGCTTTAATTTAACCTTACTTAAATATTTGGCCACCTTGAGCTGGTCCAGAAGGCAATCAATTTGTTTGATTAGATACCTATTCTGAACAATGATATTTTTCAGTGTCGGATAGTCAATACAAAGTCTCCAGGTCCCGTCGTTCTTTTATACCAACACGATTGGTCTCCTATAAGGCGATGAACTTGACCTAATGTGCACTTTCTACAACAACTCCTGAATCCGCCTCTAGATTTCATCGTTCTCCATAATAGAGCATCAGTAGATTGGTCCATTGGATAGCGGCATGCCCTGGGTCATATCGATGGAGTTCTTGACTTTAGTGTAGAGTTACACATTTGGGTGAGGTGAATATGTCCTTGTACTCCTCTACAACCTTGTCCATCTATTATTGTCGTGTGGAGCAACCCTAGCTAGAGGTTGTGGCCATAATATTCTTCTTTCCCTGAGGGAAAATCATAAGGAAAACAAATTTCATGGTATGGGAAATGATCTAACTACATTGCTTCACAGTGATCAAAGAAATAGTGGTAGACAATGCTACCTCTGGTATCTTGTACAACTTATTGCCCAAAGTTTTATTAATTGTATGAGGCCTAAACTCATACACAACATACCACTGCCAGAAGTATTGTTGGACTAATAAAACATCACAAAATTTAAGAGGAGAAACATAAAAAATACCTCATCTGTAAAGGGCTTAATGTTGAAGGGATGATGACACTATTTTTTGATGTGGACATCTTTCCCTTGGTGATGCCACCTGATGGTGTATGAATGTGGGTCTGGTGTGGTCAGTAGACCCAACCGCTTCATGACCTCTACTGAAATGACGTTCTTTTTTCTCATGTTGTTGACAATGAACTGCAACGGAGAACCCTTCACCCACATCTATGAGTGGAAGAGTCGCTCCCCCTCCTCTGGATCTTCAGGCTCATCCTTCTAGATCTTGGTTGTGGCAACAGTTTCACTATGCTCCACATCGATAATCGTGTTCCCTTTGTCATTCTCGTTGTCAGTTTCTGACTTAGAGTGAGAACATGCATTTGATTCAGAAGCCTTCAACTCGACCACTAGTGGCTATTTGGCTCAACGCTCACTTGTGTTCTGAGTGGGGATCTTATGGAACTCACACCATTTCCCTATGTCCTTCCTTGTCTTCATGGTATTTTTCTTTGCTTTCATCTTTGGCAGGTTGCCCTCAGTTGCCCTACCTTGGCTTTGCCCTTTGTTTCACAGTTTGGGGGCACCTTTACCTTAATTAAGATTCACATATCCAAATTCTCACTTATTCTATTTAATTTTCTTATCGATCTTAACAGTGTATCGATCGGTGACTCCAAGTGAGGATATGTCCAAGAACTCCATCTCATCCTAGATGTACTTGCATAGACAGTCGTGGTACTTGAGTGCCAAATGACGTTCAACATCTTTGATACCCAACTTCGAGTGAAAGGTATGGAAAACATATGTGAACTCCAACACATCTTGGTCTTTTCCTTGTCGCAACATGGTCTACTTTATGTATTTATCTTCATAGATCCCGACAGGGTAATATTGTTCCTTAATGGTGTCTCAGAAAGAACTCCAAGTGGATGCATATGAAAAAAAGAGGATTCTCTCATGTTATTTTATTCATAGTAGGTTTCCCATCAGTGCTTGACATGTGGGGCATGTTTGATGACTGCAAAGGTAATCTTTTTCCGATTGGAAAAGTCATGAACTAAAAAATATCCTTCCAACAAATTTAACCATCCATTGACGACGTTTGCATCTATTTGTCCTTCAAATATGGGAATGTCAAAGATAACATGTACCTTAAAAGGAGTGGTGCCTCTAGAGTGGCTTCTAGATGAAGATGTGTCGCTTGTAGATAGCCGCCGAAGGATTTGGGAAAAGTTATATATCATCGCATGCCTTTGTCGGTCAAGGGCTTCATCAAGAAATATTTTAAAAAGGATCTCCTACCCCCTCATCTTTTTTTTCTTCCACCATGGGAGGTTTTCAGGGTTTGCGACGCTGGCCTTGTAAAGGTTCAACCAGTTCAAACCCTAACTCCTTATACCCTCACCTCATTGGGGACATGCAAAGAAAACTAGAGAAAGAGAATACCACTCGAGTACCACTAATCCAAACTCATGCGAGAATGCAAAAAAATACAGATATACACATAAACACAGGATGCAGTAGAAATAAAACTTCATTTCATTAATATCAAAGAATTGAAATATGCTCGCATACATAAATAGAAATAAACTAGCTTGGGCGATGGTAACTTTTCTTTGAGAAGAGATGTGGCAGCTATATGCCTATAAACTGTGTTACAATGAAGCTCAACAACCTATTTATTATTAAGAAACAATGAAAAACTTTAAACATCCAAAAACACAACCCTAGGAGATGAAGCGCCAAAACTGTGGGCCCCGTTTGGGTAAATCGAGACATCAACTTCCCGAGGTCAAAAGTTTGCATATAATCTCTGTTTGGATATCATAATACCTCATTTCAAGTATCTCGTAGAGGAGGCTGAAAAAAGTGGTTGTTTAAATTCAAGACTTTTTCGGTCTCTCTGCTTTTCCTAAAAATGTCTTTTAGTCCCTCAAAATGGCTCCAGAAGTTTAGGACCCAAAAAACTACCAAAAATAGTAAGTAATGCTACAATTAAGCAAACTGAAAAAAACAATGGTAAAATCCAAATGAAATAGGTGGATAGCCACCATTATCCACTTAAATCAATTTTTTTCCTCTTTACAATAAAAATGGCACCAACGTGGATTTTTCCAAAGTTCCTTATTTGTTTTTGAAAATTTCAATAGTCTTTTAGTTTCTAGCTTTTGGTTCTTCGTTAATTCTCTAAATGGAAGTGGGTCATCGTTGATGAAACTTTACTCGGAAAGTATTCACGTTCCCACCTATATTTTTGTATATATATATAATTTCACTATTACAAATTCTTGCCTATTTTTTTTTTAATACAATTATGGGTGCATGGTTTTTTGTTGGAGCATGTGTCAACTCGGGGTTTCTTTGTTAGAGCACAAGGCAGCTCCGGGTTTTTGTTATAGGTACTAGTGTGCTCACATTCTTCTGTCGGAAGAAAGATTAAACACTCAAATTAAGAATCATGATGATGAAATTAAAAACCTTCCTGCCCGACATCATTTTAGGTCTCATTTTATTGATATCGTCAATATCTTAAATCTCGAGTGTTTTTTCAGTGTTTATCTACTGTAATCTACTATTTTCTTTTATGCAAATTTATTTTAATTGATGGGTGAGGGTTTTACCCTACAAAAACCCAAATGTAATTTTATTGGACTATATGTGAAATATTTTCGTGTAGTCGTGTGGTACGAATAAGGGTACTCAATTTCTTTTTTCATCTTTACGAGACTTATTATCAATTATATTTACAGTTTTGTTACTTACAATATTTAACTGATATTCCTGTAGTTTATATATTTTATACATAGTTTCTTAGATAAAAAAATTTCAATATCGTTTTTTAAGAGGTGAGGGTTTTGACCCTAAGACCCCTATTTAAATTTCTAAATTTGGAATGACTATTATTATTTTATTCACAATTCTGACATTCATTATGAGAAGATTTGTTTTACATGCATATTTCTTTTACCTTTTCCTTTCGGGTATAATTTTTCATGTATTACCATTTATTTAGGATTATACTATTTAACCTTACCACTTCATTAATATTGAATTTTGTGACTTACTATTTCAGTCATAATTATTTTGTTTTCCAACTATATTTGTATATATTTTTTAACATGTTCGATTAGAGTTACGAGCTACTTTACTTAAGAAATGAATTTAACTTAATGAAGTTAGAAGATTGTACGGTTAATGACTATAAATTGTTGCATATTAATTAGCTAGGATTTTTAAATCCGAAAGTCTCCTTCCACTTTGAAAAGTCTCCTTCCACTTTGAAACAGCTACTAGTGTAGCTTGAAACTTATACAACTAGTATATTTGTATGTTAGAATATACATTTGTGTCGATGTTATTTTTTTCCCAACTTTGATAGTGATTTACTACAAAGTAGTTAATTTTGAAATATGATTAGGAAGTTCCATTATCAATAACGCATATATAGAATAGTTTTTAATGCTAGCTTTTCGAAAAATTGTAGAGATTTAGCTATCAATTTCATTATTCTTTCTACAAGAAAATGAGTTATATTTTTGCGTTATATTTTTGAGATATGTACTTTTCATATGTAATATTTCTCTTTATTTTTACATTTATAAAATAATAACTATATAACAATGGATTTTATGTCTAACTATCTTTTCGTTCTTTTCAATAATTATAATATTTTTAAATAGAATAACAATATTAAACAACTTATATTGTCTTATTCTGCCTTTTACTAACAAAAAAGATTAAAGCTTAAATTGACTATGACCAGAATTAAACGAAATAAATTATTTTTAACTACTATAGAAAAACATCAACATATATGATTTTATCTAATTGAACAAAGGGTTATCCCTTTCATGATGGCTATCACTGGCATGCATGAATATTATCTTCGCTCGCCATAAGGATTGATCTGGATCCATGAAAGGACTCTCGGAGTTAAAGGACTAGGTTGAGATCTGTCCTTATGGCCAGCCAAGATGATATTCATGCATTCCATTTATAACATATATGATGCTAAAAAGAAGGGTAATTTTGTTCGGTAAGCCAAGTTCCACCCAATCCTTGTCTAGAAATTGTGCCAATCTCCTTCAATTTTGACACCCTTGTGCCTAGTACTATGATATTATCTAGTAAATATAATATTGATAATACTTTCTGAGTTTGGTCTTTCTATTACCAATACCTCACACTCCATTACTCATAATTTTTTTATTTTACAGTGTTTTACAGAATATTTTCCATAGCCTAACACTTTTTCTTAGTGCTCATAATAACTACTTGCACATCGAGTGCTAATGGGTACCTTTCTACCCCAGACAACCTCATAACATAGCCAGAAACACAACCAGCCCAATCATAAATCTGTAGGACTTATCCTCCACTCTCCAACCACCACAAGAGTTGCTAAACTAAGCCTATATTTTAGGCTTTTGTCCTGACTCGAATTTCCTCCAAGAAGTGGTGTAAGTGAACTTCCCACTTGTCCATTTCTATTTTTTTGCAATATCCATACAACCTTCCCCCCCATAATTTCATAATACATTCATTTTCAACATGGATTATCCAACTACATATTACTTATATTAACTTGAAAATAAAATTGTCTCAACAATTACATTATTTTTCAATACATATTCGTATTTCACAATAAAGAAGTTATGTAGAATAAAATATTGTAAATTTTTGGGGTATTACATTTCACCCCCTCTTAGTAATCAACATCATCCTCAGTGTTTTGTTCTGACTTCCAAGTCAGAAATAGAGATGGATACGCCTCTCCGATGGAATCCTCGGTCTCCCATGTAGCTCCTTCAAAGCTAAAGTGCTTCCAGAGAACTTTTATCTTCCTAATAATGAGATTTGAAAGCATAATATCCCTTTTATTGAGTATTTGCAGTGGTTTTGTTTGAAATTCGACCTTGGGTTCCACCTTAACAGTATTCCACTTGTTTTTTATGATCATTTTGTTTAGTTGTCTATATTCAATACACAAATTGAAAATCCCATCCTTCTTTTGGAAAAAAGACAGACACACCCTAAGGTGGCATGTTGGGTCTTATATATGTTTTTTCCTAACAATTCCTATATTTACATTTTCATCTCTATCAGCTCAAGTACACTCATTTTGTATGGTTCTTTCGACGTGGGTATATATATGGGTGTTAAATCTATGGTGAAGTCAATATCTCTTTTAGGTGGTAATCCCAAAATTTCGTCTTGAAAGACATCTTTAAATTCCTTCAAAATAACAAAATTTTCCAAACTGAGCTTATTATTTCCAGATATATAGTCTAAAATTTGGACAGTCAATGTTTGACATCATTTTTTAACACATTTTTTCAAATGTAGTGCCAAAATTTCCCTTATAGAAATTGGTTTAAGTATTCCCTTAATTATTCTTACATTTCCATCATCATCAACACACTCAAATTTCTTATGTAAATAGTTCAAAATAACTCTATGTTTCTCTAGCCAATCCATACCTATTAGTACATTATAAGATCAATCTATGACAATAATTTTGTTTATATGATATTCTACCTTCTACTTCAACCACTGATGGTTGATGTTCCATTGGTCAATCATCTAAGTTTGCATTTATTTTGGGTATATTGTTTGCTATATCATTTATAGTTGAAGATTATTTAATATTGACTTTTGTGAGTTCATTTTTATTACACAGTTATTTTGTTTTCCAATTTTATTTGTATGTTTTATTTTTAACATATTTTTTTAGAGTTATCTTCTTCTTTACAGAATAAGTGCTTTTAACCCTATGAACTTCGAAGATTGCATAATGAACTAGTATAAACTATTGTATATTATTAAGAGAGGATTTTTAAATCTGAATGTCCCATTCTTAGTCACCTTACTCAATATTATTTCCATATAAACTAATTTGTCTCCTTCCACATTTAAATAGCTACAATTGTAGCACAAAACTTGTATGATTGATATATTTGTACTGTATAATATACATTTGGGTCTGTGCTAATTTTTTTTATTTCCATAGTCATTTACCACAAAGTAGTTAATTTTGAAATATTATTAGGGAGTTGCATTACACATCATGTATATGTAATAGTTTATAATTCTATCCTATTGATAAACTATAGAAATTTTGCTACCAATTTCACTTTCTTTTTAAAAGAAAATGAGTTCTATTTTTCATGTATGTATTTTTCATAAACAATATTTCTCTTTGTTTCTACATATATCAAATAATAATTATACAACATTGGATTTTTTTCTAACTATCTTTCCTTTATTTTCCATAATCATAATGTTTCTTAAAAAGATAAAAATATTGAACAATTTATAATTGTTATATTCTTCCTTTTACTAACAAAAAATATTTAATGTTTAAATCAACTATGACTAGGATTAAACTAAATAAATAAATTTTAACTATTGTAGAAGAACTTGAACATATATGATTTTAAATAAAAGGGGAATGTTGTTGGATAAGCCATGTTCCACCCAACTCGTGTTTATAAATTAAGCCAATCTACTTGATTTCCAACACAACCATGCCTGGTACTATGACATTATCAGGGAAAAATAATGTTGATACTTCTTTCTCAATGTAATCTTTCTATTACTACCACTTCACCTTCCTCCATTGCTCATAATTTTTTTTTTGGATAGTTATTAAAAAAAAAATCCATAGCCTCACACCTTTTATTAATGTTCATAAAAAATACATTCACATCCAGTGCTAATGTGTACTTATCTCCCCCACACAACCTCATAAAGTAGCCAAAAACACCACTACCCCGATCATAAATCCCTAGGAATGAACTTCCACTATCCAACCACAACAAGAGTTGATTAACTGAGCCTATATTTTAGGGTTTTGGTCCCAACTAGAATTTCTTCGAGGAAATGGAGTGACTAGACTTGTCCCTTATCCAATTCTAATTTTCCAACAGTCACCATGTATTTCCCTTATAATTTCATAGTCCATTAATTTTCAACATGGCTTATCCAAATTCATATTAATTTTATTCATTTAAAAACAAAATTGTCTCAATAATTACATAGCTTTTCAATACATGTTCAAACAGTCTTTCTAAATAAATAAATCATGTAGAATAAAATATGATAACTTTTTGGGGTATCACATTTCACCCCATCTTAGTAATCAACATGATCTGGGATGTTTCCTCCATACTTCCAAGTTTGAAACAGAGATAGATATGCCTCTTTGAGGGAATCCTCCATCTCCCATCTGGCGTCTTCTAGGCTAAAGTGCTTCCATAACACTTTTATTTGTCTAATAGTGTGTTTCAAAGTGTACTATATCTTTTATCGATAATTTGCAATGGTTTTGTTTGAAACTCAATTCTGAGTCCCACCTAAATAATATTCTAATTAATGACATGATTAGCATCATGTGTATATTTTTTCAAAAGAAAAATATGAAAAGCATTCTGAATTTCACTGTTAGTGGGGAATGTCAGCTAGTAAGCCATCGAGCCTACTTGTCTTAACATTAAAAGTGGACCACAATATCTTGCTGCCAATTTAGTGTAGCTTCTCAATCTCAGGTTTCTCTTTTTAGGTTTCACTTTCAAGTACACATGATCACCTACTTTATATTCTTGATGCCTTATTTTCATATCTACAGAATCTTTTTCTCATTTTAATTTTGTCCTTTTTGTACTATTTACTACATTTATCTTAACATATCGGGTCCTAAAATAATTATGTCTAATATATCATCGCATGTCATTGGTGTTATACATTTTTTTTGTATAAAACATTGAAAGGACTCATCTTTGAAGAGATTTTGTACTCATTATTATATGAAAATTCCACGAAATGTAGATATTCCTTCCATTTCATAGGTTTTCCCATAACATACATTCAAATCATCTCCTCAATAATTTTGTTGGTCCTTTCAGTCTAGAATTCTGTTTGAGGGTGATAATCAGTACTAAAACTTAATTATGTTTCTAACCCTTCAAATAATTCCCTCCAAAAAGGTTTTTGGAATCTCATGTAAAAATTTCCTTCATAAACATATCTATATTGTTTATCAATTTGTAAACATATTTTAATGGTAATAAATGCACATCTTTTGATAACTTGTTCACTAATACAATAATTGAATTATGTTGTTTATTTGTTCTAAGCAACCCTGTGATAAAATCCATTCTTATAACTTCCTATTTCCATATGGATATTGGTAAACGTTGTAACAGTGCTATAGGTTGTCTATGTTCATCTTTCACAATATAGAATTGAATGCACCTAATGTAGTATGCTATTTCATTTTTAAAATTTGGCCATTAATACTCCTTTATAATCATTGAAAGCATTTTTTGGTTATCTTATACCATACAAAACTTTTTGGAGATTTTGGCACAAATATTCTATTTTTAAACTTAATCAACCCTTCTTCATCACATTCTCAACCTTTTATCTAGATCTCTATTTCATTTTATGTGCACATTTACTACAATTTCTGACTCTATTATTTTGTTTGATAGGTTGTTTTTGTTCTTGTTATAACATATCTTTTTGTTTGAGTTACTATTGGTGCATGAAGCACATCTATTTTTCTACTTAAGCAATCAATGATGTTCTTCTCCTTCCCTTTAATGTGTTTTATTTAAAAATCATATTCACTGATGAAAGCTAAACACATTTCTTGTTTGGCATTAATGTTTTGTTGATCAAACAAATACTTAAGGCTAATGTTAGTCATTTGTATGAACATTTTTACTATTAAATAATTCTTCCACATCTTTAGAGCATGTATAACAACCGCTAACTCCAAATCCTGTGTGGCATAATTCTTTTCATGATCTTTTAGTTTACTATATTCATAATAAATAGCATTTTCCTCATGAGTCAACAAAACCCCAGTCATTGTTTTGATGCATCTGTACATACCAAAAACTCTTTGTAAGGATCTACAATTTGTAATAGACTATTTTTGCTAAGTAGTTGTTTAAGTTCTTCAAAACCTTCTTTAATTTTGAAGACCAAGTAAACTTACAATTATTTTTCTATAGAGAGGCTATATGATAAGATATCTTTAAAATCCCCTCAATAAAACTTTTGTAATAACCAGTGATTTGCATAAAGGATCTTATATTAGTTACATCCTTAGGTATATGACACTCTATAATGGCCTTTGTTTTCTTAGAGTCTAAAACTATACCTTGTTCAGATATCACATGTCCCAAATGTTGCACTTTTTCCTTGTAAAATTCACACTTACTAAACGTTGCATATAATTGATGCTCCCTTAAATTTTGTAATAAAATTTTGATTCATTCTCATTACCTACTCTGGCTACCAATAACTGTAGGCTAAATCCACACACAACCCTGTATTTACATCAAATTCAAGAAAATTTTAGTCTCTCAGGTCGGTGTCAATATCACCAATCTCCTTAATCCATATAACTATGGATCCAACCCTTTAACATCTTCAATTTCAAGAAATAAAAAATAGACATGCCTTTCAAACAGATAGTTAAAAATTGGATTATCTTTTCCACTTAGCAATTTTAACTCAAATCCCAACACAATTTCATCCTCCAAACTGGGCAATATGAAAGCTAACCAAACCTAGACTTAGAAATCAAACAAGTAGTCCTAAAAGAAAAAAAATCGTAAAGTGGCTATGAAATAATTTCCCAACACTTTTAAAAATTCTGTAGGTTCTACAAAATTATTCCGCACCGCACTTTAAAAATTATGTACATGCTACAGAATGATTTCACAACACACATAAAAAAAAAATTGTATTGGGAATTTCAAGAAGGTGAAATGACTCAACCTTGTTAGAAATCGACTCTCCACAACCTTGAGTGGATCCTTGACACAATAAATGATTTCATATGCATTTCTTCATTAAGGCTTGCACGCTAGCTCAAATTTAACTGTTGGAAATCCAATTTAAAGGATGTGACAACATTTAAAACATGGCACTATGCCTTGTTGTTGTAACAACACTCATATATAAAAAAAAAACCACGCAAAAACTATTCCAAGGCACAACCACACATTCCTTCTACTACATTCAAGACTAATACGACCAGAATCCTAGAGACAAATGGACAATCACACAATGAATGAAGCCACAAGATTTTAACTTTTTCTTTTCTTTTATAAATTGGTATTGTAAGCTACACACTTTCAAAATGGGAAATTCATGGTAAATACCTTATATTCCTACTCCCAGACACCGTGTACATTCCTCCATGGGTTTTGGGACAATTTCAACAAGAACACACAAGATACATGAGCCAATCATAATGATTGGAGCTCTAATGGTCAAAATCTATTGTAGCTACTACACCAACCCAACCAAAATTTTTTACCTTTCAAAATTTCGGAGCCCCTATACCATTCCTGTAGATGTCACTAGTTCTCAGAGTCTGTTTAGAAGCCTTGAACCCCCTTAATCTCGTGAACCTAACACTGGAAGTGCTTCAAAATACTAAATCTTTGCCTCATAATCCAAAGAAGTAACCCTGCAACCTCACCCAAATTTATGATCAAGTCTAGTCACAAAGTCGCAGTGAAAATGTGTGACTTATTCCCCTAATGTCAACTTTCAGACTATGCGACCTCTCTAAGTCACAAGGTTGCAAGGGATATATCCCTTGCATCATGCAACCTATGCGAATTTGTGACCCAACGACCCAAAAGGTTGTTAGGTCACAAGGTCACAAAGGTCTCAAAGTCACAGACTTGTGACCTGACGACCCTAGTGACTTAGCAACCCCTAGAGGTCGCAAGGTCACGAGATCGCAAGGGTTGAAAATGTTTGAAACCGAGAAAGTGGGACCCCTGTGACCCCCTCATGTACAACCAAAATTTTAAATATCAGCCTTCATTGGTCATTTGATTAACTCGTTCGAGCCGCATGAAGAACATACAAGCTCAGGGACTACAATAGGTGCATGACCCCACTAGGTGATGTCGATCTCAGGTACATCTTGATCTCCTCCTTCGAAGACAATATGACATCCCCAATAGCAAAATATTCCCATGGGAGCTCTGGAAGTAACTTGCAGGAATTTCACCGAGACACACTACCCCCCATCTATGGGGATATTGCTTGGAACATCAACAAAAGAAACAAGCTCTCCTGGTTTGACATTTACACAGAGTTCTCCAAAAATGACATCCCAGAAGACTAGGAGGATTTCCTCATGTATATAAATGTCAATAGGTCAAGGCTTCACAAAGTGGCATCACATCCTACAATCTTCCCGTGCATTGAGACCATTGATTGGATAATATAAATCATGGACACAAATCAATGGATGCTAAGGGTCACGCTGGCACACGTCTCACATATATCTCCTCTACAGATATCGATGCATATTACAGATTTCTCGAGAGTGGATCTCCTATTTTTTTATCCTTGCCAAGGAGATTCTCAGAGAATGGTAGCGAGACCCGTCCAAGTTCTAGGTTAGAACTAACCAGATATATAGGACAAACGGACTAAAGAAGGTTTATCAGTTGATTGCCACCATGATGAAATGGTTTTCAAAAGAAGGGTAGGTTGTGATGCTTTCCATGGGACATGGGTCTCTACCATGTACATTGTCACTACTAAGGGTATAGTCTTTAACTAGGCCAACATGCTCATTTTAGCCCTAAGAAAAGACATAGTTGCAGCCAAACCTCATGACCCAGACCAACCATCAGAATTCTATATGGTCTCATATCTCCTGGATGTGGTCTATGCAAAGTATCAGTTTGACCACTGGAGCTACAACTAGACCATAGTTGCAAAAGAGCTAGTACACCATCATTACAAGATTTTTTGGAACCTCAACTATAAGGGTATACTCGACACTATCTCTGAGTCATTTATCACCCCATTATATCAGCTTCTTTTTGGGGAAGAACCACCTTGTATGTCAAACAGGGCCACAAAAACCATCGTCAAGGTCGCACATTGGTTCCCAATCTAGGAGGGGACATTTATCAGAGTCTTTGGTTCCTACAATAACTCGCACGCACTTCATTAGTTCACCGAAAATAGGGTACCCATGCAGGAAGTGTGCTATCAAATGACAGAGGTTTTCTCAAAAACACTGAGGAAGGGGAAGAAGAAGCCATGGCATGCATTCACCCTTGTTATCAGGGCCCACACAATGGAAAATTTGAAGGGAGTGGAGGAAAAGGCCAAATAATTAAAGGGATTTCATTTCATGACTCTGAACCATCGTATGTATGATCACGATAAAGTAGTAGCAACTCACTACAAAAGAGCCAACTTCAACTGGTCACACCCACATTCTAAGTAGGATCATGAAGATGGCAATAGAAACTCGTACAATGGCACCATGAACCTCAGCCCTAACGAGCAATAACAAAAAGATGATGAGAAACCTGAACATTTCCAAGAAAACCTGAACCTTCAAGGGAGATCAACTTCTCTAAAGAAGAAGAAAGTGTAGCAGAGGGCAACTAGGAAACTCAAGAAACATAAGGATAAGGAGGTAAAATATTCCCCAAGTGACCAAGAGATTGGTGGGAATGATGAAAAATTAAGGCAGAGAAATGCAGCCTTGCCAAAGAAGAAGCAAGAGATCAAGAGGAAGAGAGAAGAAGAGCTAAAGCGATCACAAGGTTCAGGTGGCCAGCACTCTAAGGACCTGCTTCAGAAAAGAAAGTGGCTGGAAGAAGAAGAAAGGAAAAGGAAACAAGAAGAGAAGTGATTGAAGGAAGAGGCAGATCAAAATACCAAAGAAGAAGAAGAGAAGAAGAGGTTGAATAAGGAACAAGGAGAACAGGAAGATATATGTAGGTAATTCAAGGAAATCAAGAGGAAGCAAGAGAAGGGAGAAAAAGACAAGAAGATGTTGGAGGAAGAGAAAAGGAAGTGAGAAGAGGAGGAACTAAGAAAATAGTAGTAGTAAAGAATACAGAAACAAGAAGAAGAGGCTGATAAGGAAGCTCAAAAGGAATCCGAGCAAGTTGAGTTGGGTTTGTTGGATGTTCCCCCATCCACTCCCCTCACTGGAGGACATCTTCCTCTCAAAGATTTGGGCGTTCCCAAGGAAGCAGAAGATGAAGTGTTGGATCTAACCAAGCTCACTTTTGATCAGGTTAGTTTCAAGATCATGCAAGAGAGGAGTGTTATGCTGGAAACCATTTAGAACCCCTATCAGTGACCACAAAGAAAGGAATTGTTCTCAAAACTACAGTTAACCCTGAGATGACTGCCTCAGTCGAGACTGCTTTTGTGACTGTGACTCAACATGATGTTTCCCTGATGAGGAAACAAATCGTGAAAATCAAGAACAATCTCTACGCATCAGAGAAGAAGGTCGCTAAAGAAGAGTAATATAGAAAGAAGGTAGAACAATAAAATGAGGCCCTCCACTTGGTACACTCTAGTATGAAAGAGCTACAAGTTTCAATCAAGGGTGAGGCTGAAACTCTTAGTGGAGCCATGGTAGTGGTCTATGAAAAAATTTTGAAACTACAAAATATGGTAGCCCCAATATTCGTCATACAAACAAACACAAAGGAAAGGTCTACTATGCTAAAGGAATTCGTTGCAGCTTTGGGTAGCATGCATGACTGGGATAGAAAATATCCACATGCACCGATAGTAATCCAAAAAAATGACTGTATCACTAAGAAAAATGATAAAGTCCAGCTTCGCATCAAGATCCAATCAAGAGACAAACTAGCCAAAGATTTGGATAAAGAGTTGGCTTCTTACAGACATGTTTGCAGTTGTTTGGAGTCGATGTTCGAGAACCATGGGGTTCAATCTATTGGTGAAATTGGGCAAGTGAAGAAGCACGAAAACATCTCATAAGAAGTTTAGGTATTTGTCAGCACATTCAAACAAGCTGCCGACTCAGACAACCTACAGGTGACAAACGAGAATATCACAAGGTATGTGGTGGAACTGGTGAGAATGTATTCAAAGTTGGTGACCCTAGCCAATCAGGTGAATGAAAAAAGAAACACTCTCATCCTAGACGCCTTCAATTTCCTGCACAAATATGACAAGGAACGATTGCAGATGATGCCCATAGCTGTTGAGTACAAGATTTGGTGCATCTATCTAGTGGAGCAGCTCCACCTCGACATCCCACTTATCTAGTGGACCTGCTTTAGAAATGAATGCACCACTTATCTTCAAGGGGGAAACCTCTTTTACATTACACAAATGAATAGTTCTTGGATGATACAAATGACAATACCTCATTTCTATATATAGGAGTCTGAGTGGTACCAATATAATCAAAGCCTACATAACAATAATATTGTAGGGGCACAGTAATAACAACATGGGGACTACATGGCACACCAATACCATAAAAGGATTGCGCTAATAAAAATAAGGGGCTACACTAGTAGTATAGGGAGCTAACATGCCCCTCTCCTTCAAAATGTGTTGTCCTCAACGCTTGAGTAGTTCTAGATGCTTCTGTATAAAATTCTTGTCCTCCCATGTGTAACCTTCAGTGGGTAAGCACTTCCACTTGATGAGCTACTATAAAATTGATCGATTTCATGGTTATCGGGTTCTTGTTTTCATGACTGCTTCAGGTTAAAATATGATTTTTCCTTCCTTGTCAAGTTCCAAAAATATTGTTTGAACTAGGACCTTGTCACCTATAACCTTTTTTAAGAATGAAACATGGAAAACTGGGGGCACTCAAGAAGATCTAGGAAGCTCCAATTTGTATGCCTTAGTACCAATCTTTTGCAGCACTTTATAAGGACCATAGTACTTTGCCGATAATTTATTATCCTTCTTATCTTGCTTGAGGGACAATTGTTTGTATGTTTCTAGTCATAAAAATACCCAGTTGCCTATATACAAAACTTCTTTCACTGCGATGTTGATCTACCTATTGTTTCATTTGATTCTACGGGAAAGTGAGGTTATCCTTTTTCTTCTTGATATGTCCTTTTATCTTGAGAGTTTGAGGAGTGGTAATCCCTGCCAATGAATTACAATATATGGTCAGATTTATTTCTTCTTTCTCTAGGGTTGGTTCCCAGTGTATTTCCTCTTTTTTTGATGTTTCTTAATCCTTTTCTTCATCCTCTTCACAATCAATGTAAAATAATTTCTTCTCAGCACACTTATGACCTTTAGTGTATTTGCTATCAAAACTATAAAAAAGGTCATTTTCTCCTTTTCCTTCCAATTGTTGTGGTGTCAACCTTGTAGGTCTTGGAAGGATAGAAGCAACAACACTTTCATGTTTATAATTGTGAGTGGTAGGATTTCAGGTTGCCATAATTTTTCTTTCAAGTTTTCTTGCCAACCTAAATTCCTTCCCCAATGAATCAGGTTCCCAAAGACGAACCTTACGTTGAATGTTATCCTTTAAAGTACCTATCAAGAGATCAATCCTCTACTTCTATGGAATATCATTTACCCTTATATTCAATTTTTTGAAGTCCCCAATGTGCTCTACCATTAATCCCTCTTGTTTGAGATTTATCAATTGGCTAAAGAAGGTGTTGTTCTTTGTATCATCATAATGTGCTACTATTTCCTCCATGGAAATTGACCCAGTGACAAGTAGTTTATGAGAACAAAGCCCTTTAAACCATAAAAATTGATTCGGTTCTAAAAATAAAGATGTAATACATACCTTTTGTAACAGTTGCACATCATGTAGATCAAAATATTTCTCCATCTGTAGTATCCATGTTATGGGATCCTTGCCATCAAACTTCTTCATATCAATCTTCGGAATATGGTTGGTATTCAATCTAATATTAGATTCTATTAAATCATGATTAACATTTATTTTTTTCACATCATGAGTTTCCTCTACTACCTTTTTGTCATTAGGAGGCCTTTCTTGTAGCAGATTTGTCCCACCTTCCTTCAAACCTTCCACATATTTCTTCAAATATTCCATGCCTTTCTTCAAATATTCTTCCTACAATCAATATTAGCTTCCATGGCACATATAAAACTATTTATCTTAGCTTTGGTCTCATTCTTAAAATCATCCATCCAATGTTTCTTACTAGGTGTTTCTATTTTCTTGATGCGAGTCATTATTTTTCTTGCTTTTAGCATCTCAATCATGAATCTGTTGTATCTCCGAAATTTTGGTTCTCCAAGGTCTAAAATTGTGACCTACAATATCCCTCTATGTTCTATTTCCAATTCCACCAGTTTGACTAAAATTGGATTCTCAAAGAAAGAGTTATGCCCAATATCCCAAGATGACCTAATTATATACCATTTCAGTAGAGCGAACTTGTTTAGCGAAGTGCCACACGTCATTGTTTCTACCTTCAGACCTGAAAACAATACACAAAAAATTGCAGTCCGTCCTCTTTCTGCAACTTCTTATGAAATTTCAATCTGATTCTCAGAGAGAAATTTATGACGATTTTCCTGAGGTCACATGTTTGGGATGTAATTCGAGATCTTGCAGAAACCCAAAATGTCTTGGACCGTATCTTTGAAAGTATGCCAAAACAAGATCTGAAATTTGGGCCCGAGATTCACCAACATTTCAGCTCAAATGGGTTTTAATTTCTGAGTCTGAACCTTTGTAGAAAAAACATTATATCAAAAATGTCCTGATGACCTTTTTGGAGCAGCAAAACCCTAGAATCCAAACCTCTCATACCAAATGTTATGTAACCAGCTCACAAAAAGATAGAAAAGATATATCAACGACTTCAAAATTAGACTCTTCGAGGGGAAAACCTCCTTTACATTACACAAATGAACCATTCTTGGATGATACATATGACAATACCTCCTTTATATATATAGGAGTTTAAGTGGTCCTAATATAATTAGAGCCTACAAAACAATAATATTGTAAGGGCACAACAATAACAATAGTTGGCTTGTATGGGCACAATAGTAACAACATGGGGACTACATGGGCACAAAAATACCATAAGGGGGTTGCCCTAATAACAATAAGGGGCTACACTAGTAGTATAGGGACCTAACATTTATGTAATTAGAAAAATAGGATAGAATAAAATAGTAATAGAATCGAAAGAGTCATGAGGAAGTCTAAAGGTCATGAGGAAGTCCAAGAGTCAAGGGTAGACCAAAGGTCACTCTCATTTTTTAAATACACCATCATGGCATATTGTAAGGGACTTTTAGTTTGGGACTTATTTTGGGACATATTGTTTTGAGAGGACTCGTTCTCTTCTAATAAATACAAGGAGTAATAGTTGTTTTCCACTATTGGATTTAATGAGTATTTTGTGTTGTGATACCATGGATATTATTTCCTCGATGGATTGAAGGTTCCTATAAGTTATTTGATGTGTAGTCTCTTCATGTATCTTCTAGTGCTATGAATCTTGTTTTGCAACGTCACATGGATGGTACATGATATGTGAACTCTAGGATTGTGTTGATGAACTATTTTGTTAATATTGGCATGACCTTAACATTGACTATGAATTTACTTATGTGTATTGATGACCAGATACTGTGAACTACTTTATACTTGTCAAATGTATTCTTTATATAGGCATGATATTATTTAAAGTTTTCCTAACAATTACTTTATGTGAGATTCATGTTGTCAAGTTATAATGTTGTTATTTATGGTATTCATATTATGAGCATTCATCAATTATTTCCTTGTGTTTGTCGAATTCCATACGTTCAACTAATTCGGTATCCCACATATGTCTGAAGTG
This sequence comes from Pinus taeda, assembly GCA_000404065.3. Lineage (NCBI taxonomy): Eukaryota > Viridiplantae > Streptophyta > Pinopsida > Pinales > Pinaceae > Pinus > Pinus taeda. The sequence goes on along the minus strand of APFE031120586.1, from coordinate 55,508 downwards.
AACTAAAACCACCTCTACAAAAGCCGGGCGTACATACCAGACAGGATCCCCAAAGCAAACACTGCATAATCTAGTTGGGATTTTACACCAGGGAGATCCCCTTGTTGTTGGTGGAGAATTCTAGCCTGTCAATAGATTCTTAATGTAAATAAATTAAAAAAGTACAAAATTTTAAAGATAACCAAACACATAGGAGCACAATTGCATTTAGAAACAATTTAAAGAAGAAATTGATTTTCTTCAACAATGGGGTTTCAATTTAATCTAAAACCACATCAACTCATACTCTAGTTCGCCATTCAATGTTTCCATTCACATATAAAACACTTTCTGGTTCACATAGATTGGAATGTACAACAATTTTCAACCTCAAGACTATAGTTGTAGAGAGAAACAATGAGTTCCTCTCTTCTCTTCGTTTGTCTTCTTCTCATTCGGGAGCTTCTCCTATCCTTTCTTATTTTTTATTCTCACCTCTCCAAACACTATTTTCTTATTGTTTCCCAAAAGGAATGGACTTGATAGCCAGGATTCACAGAGGGTGATTTGTTTCCCCTTATCCATAAAATAAGGGAAATTGAAAAACTATATTTACATTAGAAAATATCTTCTCCAACGTATTCTAAAAATCATAACTCACTTCCTAATGTAAATATTTACAATCTCTTACAAAACATTTAAAACTTCTTCTGAACATTACCATGTGACCATCCCATCACATTGGTATGCCATTTTCCAGACTCTTCACATATTATGATCAATCTATGCACCTTCATCAGGCTCCCAAGGTTAAAAATGTTCATGGCCCCTTGACCATGTTTTGATGAACTGAATCTTCCTCAATACCAAACTTTATGTTGTATTTGGTCCTTCTCTTTGTGAGGTTATCGCTCTACTATTTTCCCCTAGTGTAGTCTTCCTCTTTCTTTGCTAATGAAAACTTTATCTACCATATCCAACATGGTTTCCTTTATTCTCCTATACCCTCCATACCACTTCTATGGATGCTTCTTGAACATCAACTTCCTTACTTCCTCAATATCGATGTCCAGCTTATCCTTGGGTTGGCTCAAATCACTACTTCCTTGCTGAACTTTATCGTTGTTATCCCTTACTAACATACTAGGTTGGAGAAAAGTCCTACATTCCTTGATCTTCCTTGAATATTTTTTATCATTCTTTTGGTTTATCTTTGTTTCCCTCTACTAGTTGTTTTTTATCCTTCATGGAAACTTTTTCTTTCGTTCCACCATAATTATTTAAGAAACTTGTATGTCTTTCCTCTGGTTGCCCTTTAGCAAAGATATCGTTGTCTCCTTGTTGAAAAATATTTTTGATGTCCTCTATTTGCTACATCTCGTCCTTCTTCTCATCTAAATCTACAAAATTTTAATGGTTGTAATCTTTTATATTTCCCTCTAGTCACTTTTCTAAAAAATCAATTTCAAAATTGTATTGACACAACAAAGTTTCTCGTCACATTCTACATCAATTTATTTGGGTGCAATATATATATATATTTATATTATAATATATATAATAATATTTAATATATATATATTATATATATATATATATTAGACTTATATAAATTCTCTTCTTCGTGTGTATCCTATTCCAACAACTTTAGTTCAATTTCACACCTTATAAGCATTATGTCTCTCTCTAGAAAAAAAGGCAGGTTCTACTTGTCCTTCCTCATCTCCAATTTCTGGTCCTGTTCAACTTCAATACTTTGTGAAAAAAATATTCAACTTCTCGATTTATAAACAAATTCAAATTCTATCCATTCTTCTTCATATTTCTAACAACCTCCAAATATTATCCAACATTCTTTGCTAAGCCTACATTCACACACAAATTGTTAGTTTTAAAATCACAAGGCTTGGTAACCTCATTTGATGTCTCAACCATAACTTTCGTATGATGATCCTCATTCTACAAATAATTTATGTGACTTTAAATTGGTCTTTCATCAACATTTTCATCATCATTAACTCCAATAAATCGCCCTTGTTCTAGTGCACAAATGCATTCTATCTCTTTCTCACTTTCTCCAAGCATCCTTTCCTTATGCAATGCTAAAACTTCCAAGCTGCCAATCAATATTCATCTACTTCATCCATTATAATTACATCCTCATTAATATGAACACACATGCATTCATCACCCTTAGGTTGTTCTTCCACAACTTCATTTTTCCATGGCATATAGTCTTCATCTTCACTATCCTTTGTCTTCTTTCCAACCTGTATAACAACACTTAGTGATTATTTCTTCTCTTTTCATAGAACAAAATAAATTCTCTATCCTTCATATGGAACAACTCTTGCATTCATACCCCAATTTTGTAAATCATAATCATCATGGCCTATATCCTCCATTATCATTTCAGCCATCATATGTTGATTGTCCTCACAACTAGTCTCTCATAAGCATTTTCTTCCTGTTGGTCTTCAGTTTCTAAATGGCCCATAAGACTCCCATCTTATCTCCTTTCAGCATCATCATTCTCTATTTCTTCAAGTTTTAGTCCTTGTTTAAGTTCATAAATAGCGAAGGAAAATTGTAGGGGCTAATATTCGGAGATAGGTTAATTTTCCATACATTTCCCAAAAACAATATTCGCCAATTTCCATGTTTTCTAAAACACAATTCGCCCAAGTTTTATAGTAAAAATAATTTTTACCTTAAAAATCAACAAGATATTATATATAGTGATATAAAATAATTAGAAATCTATATGTTTTTAAAAAATATCATCAAACATTTTATTATTTGTCTACCAGAGACTAGTAAGATTGTCAAAGTTTCTAAACTTTAAGATAAAATTTCATCCTTCAAAATTTTCCCTGTAAAGAACTTCTTCTTCAACAATTGTCCTTTTTTGCAACTCAACTCCTTTGATCTTTTCCTCCAATTGAGAATTTTATCTTTGTCTCAGCTTCACATACGACAAATTCCATTTTACTTTCTTCTAGAGGGTCCATTTGTTACCCTAATCTTCCTCATATTTTTGTAGCATTTCTCTCAAAATATCTAGGTATAATTTGATTTCAGCTACTTCTCTATCAAGTTTGTCCTAACTTGATCTAATATGGATTTTCTTTGAACCTTTACCATGACCCTCGGTAGTCACAAATCTCCTTCTTCTATGAGCTTGTCCTTGCTCATGGTAAGTTTCACACAAGACACTGCAACAAGATGAATCCATCAACCTGTTTGTAAATAGCATATTGAGATATTCCATGCCTAGTCTTCTCTTGGTATTTATACGGACTCCTTCCTACAGAATCTTCATTTGAGCATTCTCTGCGCCTCTGGCTTCTGCATTCAATTTACTCACCTTCTCCCTTTGAGAACTTTTTTGTTCTTCCTCACTTTCTCCTACAAGATTCCTTGCCATCATCCACAATTGAAAACATTCATCCCTACTACTTGTAATAAAAAAATAATCCATAATTAACTGGAAAAAAAATACCATTACCTCCTTGTTCAATATTCACTTACATACACAATTTTTGTTGTAGAATTCCTCTTACTCATGTCATCCCTGTGATTTTTCAGACCTTCCTGTTCTTTAAATCAACAACACTCTTTCTCCTGATTGCTTCCTAAGTCAATATGTTCTACATCAAGGTATAAATTCTCCACTATGTCTGAACATCACCTCACAATCAACAAACCTTAATTAAATTTAATTTGAAATCAAATATTTACCTCAATATGATGTAAACTTTGCTTCCTCCAAGAGCTTCCTATATCCTTCTCTAATATTTGTAAAGCTACAAGTTTTTTGTGGCTATAATACCACTTGATGTAGCCTAGTTACCCCAGCCACCAATATTCTCAGGCTAACTCCACACACAACTTTGTATTTACATCAAATTCAAGAAAATTTCAGGCTCACAAGTTAGCACCAATATCACAAATCTCCGCAATCCTTATAACAATGGATTTATCACTTTAACATATTCAATTCCAAACAATACAAAATACCAATACCTTCCACAGAAATTGTAAAAATTGGGATTATCTTTTCCACTTAGCAAGCTCAACACAAATCCCAACACAATTTTATCCTCCAAATTGGGCAATATGAAGGCTGGTAAAATAAACACTTAAAAATCGAATAAGCAGTCCTGAAAACAAAAATTTGTGCAAAGTTGCCACGAAATAATTTCACAACACTCTTTAAAAATTATGCAAGCACTATGAAATGATTTCGCAATGCACTTTAAAAATTATGTATGCACTATGGAATGTTTTCGCAGCACACATTAAAAACTGTGTATTGAAAATTTCAAGAAGGTGAAATGATGCGATCTTTTTCCCAATCGATTCTCCACATCCTAGACTGGATCCTTGATGCAGTAAATGATTTAATACACCTTTGTTCATTAAGGTTTTCACGTAAGCTCAAATTTAACTATCATGAATATGATTTGAGGGATGTGACAACATTAAAAAAAAAGTACTCAGTCTTTGTTGGCAAGCTTAATCCTCCCTGCGGATAGAGATGATCCTTCTAGCCCAATGAGTGGGTCTAGCAACTCAAGTGACAATCAACTAGACATCTTCCTAGATTATAATTGAAAATTAGAAAAGGAGAGATGGCCTACCTTGCTCTAATGCTATTCTGATTTTGTTAGTTGATATCCTTGAACCGCTTGTATCACGGATTTGTTCCTGCTTCTTTTAGCTGTTATGTACCTGCACAATTAATCAAGAGACAATAAAGCATGCCAAAACCAATAGCAAATCCAATAATAACCTACTTAGCTGACCAAGGAATGACAAGCCAATACATACATGAACATATATATTTTGGGAAGATGAACCAATAGTTGTATTATTATTTAAATAATGAAGGGAATCTTACAACCATAGCCTTGATGTTGAAAGGCTCCCCTTGAGTGGTAATCCAAGTCCAAGCCAAGAAACTCTCCAAACACTTCTTCTCCAAATCTGATGAATAGCCTCTAAGCATAAGCTCAGCATAGGGGTGTAAATGGACATAGATCAACCATCTGGGAATGTGAGATGTGGAATTTATAGGCTGGGAGAGGGAGTTAGGACATCTCCAAAGATAGGATTAGGCCCACATCTCAAAACGTTATCTCATAAGGATGAGACCAAGAGGTCAAATTAGGAGGATTCAACCTCATTTACGTGAAACCACCTCCAGGATGTCACTCTAGAAGCTTCTAAATCACAAGGTTTCTCATCCTCTTTGGGAAAACTTCCTTTTTGAGACCATCGCAGGTATGAAAGGGAACAAAGTGATGCCCTCGCTAGCTTAACATGGTGCAACATGCGATCATTGCGATTTTGACCTTCATAAGGTATATGACCCTCATTTTAGGGTTTTAAGAGTTATTTCTTCAAGGAAAGCTCCAGTTATATTCCTAGAAAAGTTAAAGGAGGGATATAAGTTATATTCATTGATGAGTATATTGTATAATGATCATGTTTCGAGCACTTCAGGGTATGTCACAAGGAAGTATAGGAGGTGTGACAAAATATTGTGTAACACATGTCCCTAAAGCATGAAGGTGGAATGAGGAGTGATGACCGAGATGCTTTACGAGTTTTTGGAAAGGATGAGGACATGCACTATCAGGAGACCTAAATATCAAGTATGCATATACATATACATATCTGAGATCAAGACATTAATCAATGGCATGGACACAACCATCCAAATAGTAGAAACATGTGTACAATCATGAATGGTATATAACTCCATGCAGCCTGAGGAGGGAAAATTTTAAGGATGGAAATCTATCTTAAAGTTTAGAAACCTTGGTGAATCCCATTAGTCCATAATATTAAATCTATAAAATGTTTGGAGATATTTTTGTAAAAATATTCAGATTTATAATATTTTCATATAATATGTATATAATTTTTTGGCGATTTTTAGCGTAAAATAATTTCATTCTATAAAATTTCGGTGAATCATTTTTACAAACAAAATGGAAATTAGTGAATCTTTTTTTTGGAAAAATTATAGAAAATTAGCCCATGGGTGAATATTAGCCCCTAAAATTTTTCCTGAGTTGCCTGAGTCATAACAAACAAGACTCAAGGTCTTGCACTCTATCCCAACCCGATCAATGTAAGAATCATAACATGCAAATAAAAGTGTTGAAGTCAAACATGCTAGAAAATGACTTGATTACTGGCCGATGATGTGGACCGTTAACAGGTACGAGAGAAACCACCAATAATGACAATGGCTCTCAAGGTACAATAGTACAATCCGTGAATGTTATAATGAAGTTGAGGTCGAACACTCGTGGAATCACCTAATTGAAAGCCAATAATGAAGACCTATCATCAGATTTGAAGAACTGGTCATTAGGGCTTGCCAGCTCTAATGTACTAAAGGGAGTTCCTAAGTCATCTTCCTGGATAATGAGTTGAAGTCAACAAGAAGTGACCTATCAAAGGAGGGAAATTATGAATCCCCCATCATTGACACGAAAAAAGGAATAAAGTGGAATAATCTTCAGGACTGTAGCAATGACTCAAACAATGTATAGGTAAATAACCATAGATTGGACTTCTCTTGAACATATTGGTTACACGACTCCGGAGTGTGGCAGCATCTGGCTCAACATAGGACTAAAGGTCATGATTATAGTGTGGAATAGTCAAATGAGCGGAAAAAAGGATCACCCAAACTTGGGAGGAAAAGCGACTAAATGAGGATATCCCAAACCTAACACAAGAGTAGAAAAGAGTCATGTTCAAGAGCGATATGATGCCTATAAAAAGGATGTCTCATTTTCATTTTCCCTCTCTACTTCTAGCGAGTACCTGAATTATTTTTATCACAAGCTTGAAGGCAATAGCATATTCTTGTCATGTAAGTTCATTCTTCGAATGAATCCATCCTAGTAAGTTTTACGAGCCCTAGGAAGGAGAATCTCAGTCTCATCATGGAGACGAGTCTTTTGTCACAAAGTTTTAACAAGCTCGATGTAAGAATAGCTTAGTATCCTTTTCATATTTAGAGATTTTGAAAAAGAAACGGAAAAGAAAACTCCATCATGTCCTTTTTCGCAATTTGTCACTCAAACCCAAAAAGGTAGAAAACAATATCTAATGGAACCTCTTGACCATGTTGACCAAGGTGTACCTTTTTCGTAAATAGTCAATCTGAACCCGAAAAATGGGTAAATATATACTAAGTTGACGTCGATTCATTTACTTTAACGAGTTCAAAACAACAAGTACTTGGCAATATTTTCAATTTTTGAGAGTCAGAAAGGAGCTGAAAGATGACTCGAGGGGGCTCCTTTTTCGTTTGTTTAATGAGTTTGAAAAAGAGATAAAATAAAATTCCCAGAAACAGTCAATAATGATCACTGTTCAGATTGAAGGCACCTATAACTGCAGAAGAAACATACCCATCACTAATATTGAGAGAAAATATTAAAATATTATTAAAAATCTTGACAAAATGACTTTCAAAACTTATAAATATGTAAAAGTAATTTCAATTTTTACATTTTGATAAAATGATCTCTAAAAGTTCTTTTTGTGTCCTAATTCTCTTGATTTTCCAATGGATGTTGTGGGAGATCTAGGGTACCTTTTCACGATTCATCTATGATAGGTAAGGGCCTCATCCCTGCTCTTGCATTTCATTACTTTTTTATGCATTTTAAATGGTAAATTTTATGCTAGAAAGGAGGATTTCAAAATTTTAGGGTGCCAACGACCATCATGGCTATGATCATTAGACCCGCGATGGCCATGTTCGAGCCCAAAGGCTTGCATGATGCCATAATACTATTTATCAAAATAGGTGCGATGGCGCCAAGGGAAGCTTTTTGAGATATAAAACTCTCTTTTAAGAAAAATTTGATGATTTTGATTCATAAAAAAACATTAATAAGTGTTTAAATGTTTTTTGCAGGAGAATATGGTCTTGGTGTGGAAGGAAAGAGGCCATGAGGCAGAAGATCATCAAGCAACTCAAGACCCTGCATGTAGAAATGCTATGAGGGATTGTGGACTCCTAAAATTCTTTAGGACAATAGCTTTAACAGCTAGGTGGAATTACTACCTTATCTGATCAACCTTTGGGATGTAGATCGAGAGATCTTCATCATAAAAGGGAAAGAATTGGAACTTGAGGATATGGACATCTATTTCATCATAGAACTATCCCATCGAGGAGAAGTAGTGAAACTCTTTGGGTCTTGCCAAGGAGGTGAGAGTGCTAGGGGTCTAGTCTAGAGGTATTATCCTGGTGCCAAAATTACCAATGGAGGTAAGGTGAAGATAGCAACAATCACCGGCAACGTTGTCTTGAGAACAATTTTTTTCACCATGTTGCATGTGTCTGGCATGCAAGCCTTGCATGAGGCTTCAAAGTCTTAGTTCCAATATGTTATCGCATGTTCGACCGCCACCGTCTTCAACTGGTGTGAAAACCTTTTGGCAAACATGAAACGTCAACTAACATGGATACCTGAAGCAATTTAGGTGCGGTTCCATATTAGCGACCTTATTTTTGGAACGAGTGCCCCTGTTTTGGTATTAGAAGGTAGAAGTACCACATCCTTATCCCCAAGATCCGAGACTCATGAGATGGAGCCAGCTCATGCCTCGAGGAGGCACGGGTCAACATATGAATTATCCACCTCAGTTCTTCACTTAGGTTGAACTCCAACTACTCATGGTAGATGACTACGCTTATGCTGGCCCAAATTTCAGGTGGGATCCAGAACTACCTTTGTCACAAGGCGAACGGTGGACTGATGCAGGTAAAAACTTGTTTTTTGTATTTTGTTTTTCAAGTTTTATGATTTTTAGTAAAAACGTAAACTGAGACTCAACTAATGATAAATGTGCAGATGTGGGACCAGAGATACCACCAGGCATATCGCCAATAGCACAGTGAGTTACTCATCCGATAGTGGGTGCGGACTACGAGGAAGCGGCTGACCCCTTGCCTGAGATCGAGTGCAATCTAGAGGCAATAACTCGAGGGGTACCCAATTATACCACTATCAATGATGTTCTACTGCATTGGTAGAGACACAATATGGGATTCTTTGCGAGACTGCATCGACTGCTAGGCCGAGTTATCAGGGTGGTCTCGTGCTATCATGAGCACCGTTCATTTTGATATTTTATCTAGGTCTTTTACACATTTTGTAGGCTTCGAAAGCGAAGTGTCTTAGAACATTTTATTTTTTGACATTTTATTGTAAACACTCCGGGAGACGCAATATATATATATATATGTGTGTGTGTGTGTGTGTGTGTGTGTGTGTGTGTATGTGTATGTGTATGTGTATGTGTATGTGTATGTGTATGTGTATGTGTATGTGTATGTGTATGTGTATGTATGTATGTATGTAGGTATGTATATACATGATTTATTTCTAATCATGTGTTCATAACATGATTTAGTTTTATAAATGAGAAAATCTCTATCAAGAACAAAATTTGCTAATGCATCGCTTAATGTATTCAAATTGTGTGGAATATGTTGATATGTAATGTAATCAAAATGTATTTCCAACAATCTAACATGTAGATACATACGCAATATTTGTGGATTTCTTACTAAGTAATGATTGTTTAATTGTAATGCAATGAGCTACGAATCCAACTTGACAACTAAATCCCTGATGCCAAGAGCAACTTCTTCTGACAAGATTTCAATAACTGCACTATATTTAGCAATATTATTGGTTGTTCGACCAAGGAACATACTTTGTAATTTAATCAGCTCGCTATTAGGGTCATAGAGTACCCATGTTACAGAAGAGAGGTTTTGTGTGCTACGTTAAGCACCATCATCAAAACCAATGTAATCACATGATGACATCTACAAACTGAGTGGAACATAGGGTAAGTAGAAAGCACATGTATGCAAAGCAAGAAAACACACCAAAAATAAAAAAAAAGCACACTAATGAATTAACACACTAATGTACAAAAGTTATTACACAAATTTCACACATAATACTTTTTGAGATACAACCCATTACAGGGTTGTGACAATGCATTTCCCTCATAATCACATAGCTCATAGGAACCTTTCTATAAGACACGCTTAACAATGTAGGGCCCATGCCACATGGGTTAGAACTTGCCTAACCCCAATTTATCGTTGGCTTGATCTTAAAGAAGTAACAAGTCGCCTTTAGCAAAAGTGCGAGGAGACACGATTTGGTCAAAATGAGCTTTGACTCACTTCTTTTGAGCTTCGATGAACATCACAACAATGCAATGAGTCTCATCAAGTCTCTCAACATACATTAGTCACTCCTCTTTAGGTAATGTATTTCGAAGAAGTTCAATAGCTAGCTTTAGCGAAGGGATTTTGCATTCAATTGGAAGAGTTGCGTCCAAACAGTACACCAGCTAGAGCAGAGTGAATCCAGTGTTCATCTTAGTAGAAGTTCTGTAAACCCAAAGAGCTGAGAATAACATCAAATTCCAATCCTTTTTGTGCTTCCCAATGGTACGTTGAAGCATATTAATCAAAACTTTATTGACTGGTTCAACTTGGCCATTGGCGTTTGGATAATAAGGAGTTGAGCTATCATGTCGAAGCCTGAACTTAGCAGTTAGCTCTGCCATCATGTGCTGATGAAAATGTGATCCATGGTTAGTCACGATAGCTTGATGGACACCAAAACTTGCTATGACGTGGTTAAAAAGGAACTGATTAATAGTAATACTGTCAACATTATACGTAGGCATCACCTCAGCCCACTTCGTAAAATAGTCGATGACAATGATGGTATAATGGGCCACTGATAATAACTGGGTGTAGAGGTGTCGGTGGGGCGCACTACTTATGGTTGAAAATCTATAATTCATGGTACTTTTGGATAACTAGAATGCAGTCTTTGAAAATAAACAACCAGAAATAACTGGCATGGAGGATTTTCTGAGCAGTGGCATATCCAAACATATGACCACCACAGGCACTAGAGTGGCAATAATTTAAGACCCGCTTAGGCTCTTCAAGGGTAAGACATCTACGAAGAATAAAGTCCACACTAACCTGATACAATGTATCACCAAGGATCCTCTGAGGTTGGGACTCACGCCGAATGCGGCATCGGCTAGATCCAGACAACTCAGATCGAAAAGTCTGGGTTTGGAGAAAAACAATAATGTCTCCATACCATGGGTTAAGAGTGTTGATCAGAAATAGAGTTTCGTCGGATATTTCCTCAGTAAAATTAGGTGGAGTGCTTGCAGACAGAAGAGCATAGATTAACTCAACGAAGACGAGTGATTTCTTTGATTTGGCAACAATTAATTCCAAATCAAACTATTGTAGGATCACAATCCACTTGGAGAATTTTCCGCCTAGAAACCGGCGAGTCAGTATATACGTCATAGGTTTACAATCAGAAATCATGGTGGTTTTTTGTAAAAGGATATAGTGTCGAAATCTTTGGACGATGTGCACTGCCACCAAGGAAATATTCTCAACATGAACATATCGAGACTCAGTATCAAGAATATTCCGGCTCATATAATAACCACGAGCTTGCTGCTGTCATTGTTTGCCTGAACTAACACCATAGAAATAGTGGTATTAGTTCCAACCAAATACAGGAAGTAATCATGGCGATAATTAGGGGGATGTAGTAAAGCAGCACTAATCAATGCATCCTTTAAAGCATCGAAAGAGTCCCAGGAAACTTCATCCCAAATAAAAGGGATCTAGTTCTTAAGTAAGCGACTAAAACCTTTGGAAAGTTCAATGTAACTATGGACAAATTGATGGTGAAAATTAGCCTTTCCCTGTAGGCTTTGCAATTGTAGTAATAACGTAGGGGAGGTGGATTGACTATGGCCTCGACTTTCAAAGGATCAATCCTAATACCTTCACGAGACACCACAAAACATAAGAGTCAGCCATACTCAACGCAAAACACACATTTGTGTGGATTGAGATGGATATTATAATGTCGACATCGTAAAAATATGGCTCTTAAGTGATCTGGATGGTCACGACGTTTAGTCAAATGAGCTAGTAAGTTGTCGAGGTACAGATAAACAATGTGTCAAATGTCATGAAATACATAACACATTGCTCGTTGGAAGATAGCTCCAACATTCCTCAAACCAAAAGGAAGCTTTTTATAAGAGAATGTACCCCAGGGATAGATAAAGGTTGTTTTATACTGATCGGTGGGTGAAATGTTAATCTAGTTATAGCTAGAAAAACTATCCATGAATGAAAAATACCACTCCCATTGCATTCATCGATTATTTCGTCGATAAAGGGAGTAGGATTATTGTCCTTAGCAGGCACTATTGATATTGTGGTAATCAACACAAACATGTATCGTGCCCTGCTTTTTGGCAACACAAACGATATTGGATACCCAATTTGTCAATGGAATAGGATAAATGAAACTTGCTTTCAAAATCTTCTCTACCTCTACTTTGATAACAGCAACCTTTTAAGGGTGCACAGGGCGAAGCCATTGTCAAACAAGCTTAGCACCAGGATAAGTTAGAATCTCATGCACCACTATGGCTGGATCGATACCAAGCATTTCCTCATATAAATAAGCGAAAACATCTTGAAATTATTTAAAAAGATGAGTATAAATCTTGATCTCATCTAGATTATAGGAAACCCCAATATGAATGTTCTCGACTATTCCTTGTTTAACGAAAATGCTAATAGGCATTGCAGCAGTGATGTTTCCCATATTACCCTCCATCAAGACTTCATGCACCAGGACAACTATCTAAACTGGAGGTGTAGGAGAATGAGAAACAAATGCTTCAAGACAGGAAGGCACCTCATCAAGGCTAGGAAGAAAAGAAGAATGATGATGTAGACCATCCATGGAATTTTGATCCAGAGACGTGACCTCCATGATACTCTCATCGGTGGGGAATGTCTCATTCAAAGGATTCAAAGAATCCCAATAACCCAACCAGAGAAATGGCATGTAAGTGTCTAGGTTTATACTAGAGATGATATGACTTTTTGAAGCGACCATCGAAGCTAAGACAATTTGTTGATAATTTATCTCCAATGGACTTAAAGGCATAGCATCATCAAATGAGTCAATTTGATCATCTGTAGGGATAATCCAAGGATCCATAGAGTCTGAGATCATCTTGACCGAATGAACATTCGGAGGTGGGAGAGAAAAGGTACCCATTAAATCAGAGTCTTTAAAGAGACCTGCCCCCACACTCTCGTAAGGAATCTTAGTATTTCCCACGTAAGAAATGTTGTCGTTCGATGAACTAGAAGAGAAGAAGGACAGCTGATCAACCGTGACAATTTTTCCTTCATGAGGAAAAAAAGTACGTGAAACAAATAAGACACCACACAAAACATGGCATGATTCTATTTTCGCCCGAGAAGAAGGTTGTAGTTGAGATTGGCATCTACAACTTCTACTTCTAATCCATCAATCTTTCCTTCTAATGTAATCGGCGAGTTTGTGAAAATATCGTATGGACATGAACCTCTACCATCAAAGGCTTCCAAGGTATTCTGATATTGGTTAAGAGAAGGAGAGCTAATGGATTTCCAACAAGAAACTCACATGAGGCAAGTCAAGGCACCTTCATTAATAACCATTCGATGAATCTTATTTCCTTTGATAAGGACCTGTATCATAAATGCAATTTGATGAGGAAGATGAGGCATGTGATTCTCTAGATCGAAATTAATCAGACTCGAATCAGAAGGATCAATAACACCTATAGCAGATAACAGTGACTTTCGTTGCGTTGGACAGGATTGGAGAACCTCAAAGGCAGACATTGTTTAAGGTGCCTGAGCTAAATCCTCAACAATATTTTAATGTTGCACAACTTTAGCATTCAAATTGAAAGATCTTAAACAATACTTTAAAATATCTTTAATAGTATTCTAAATTATCTTGAAGAATATCTTAGTTTCTCTCTCCAATTTTTATTAATAATAGATAAGTTAAAACACCTTAGAAAGGTTTTGATTTTTTTTCCTAATGTTTATCAATTTAATATTTTTACGTGTTTAATCTAGTGTCTTCATCCATTTGGTTATTGCTAATAGTTTTACCTACTCCGACAATGTAATTTATTAGGCATGTTTACCATTATTTAGAATTCGACAAGATTCCAGCTATGGAACTCACAATACCCGCTCCACACAACCCTCTCACGTGCTCTTCAGTGTGGGCATTGAGAGTCCTTTCACTGTTATGAAGCTATGTAACTTCATGTTCCTACCACATGAAAAGAAGAAACTCTTTCATGCAACCCCTAGTTCCTTATATGTCCTCTTCAACGTGTATATGTGTGCATACAGAAGTCTATCCAAATGTCTTACAACTAGGGCATCCTTGTAGCGACTGAGTGGAACTTAGATTATTAGGGTAGCAATGACAAACAAATATGTCGATTAGGTTTACAAAGATTTCCCTTCAATAGTACCTCTTGAATCATAACATCTTTCTTTCTGTTTTACGTAAGTTAGCTTTATTTAGTTACAAAGTAACCTCCTCCCCCTACTTCTCTTATTAAGTGAGGGTTAAATGGTTCAATCGTTTTTTCTTTATTTCTATTAACCACTTCATTCCCTAGTTCACCACTTTAGTTGCTATAACCTACACCATCCTTCATTACATCCACAATAGCTCATGGAAAAGTATAATTATTAATAGCCATTAAAATCCTTTCATGGCATTCAACACTATATATATTTATTCTATGTAGCATGCTATATTTGAAATCCAAAACGTACACTAACATCAAGCATATCATGGACAACACAAGAATCCTATTATGCATATAGGACTAACAGTTCATTATCTGGGGCTTTCTATCCCAAAATACCCTCTTGGGCATTAATCTCGCAATCCATTCACATGATGAACATATTACTGTAACATCAAACAAAATTACAAAATTCTTACCCAATTTCTTATCATTCAAGATTATATCCATGGGAGTTCATACAACGCAACCTTCTTGAGTATAACTAAGATACTTTTCGAATTAAAGCCTTTTTAAAAAGGCTTAGCTTAGCTATTTTTTCTCTTCCATAGCATCATTCAATCTTAATTTCCTTTCAACTCATTTAGTTGTCATTTTTTTCCTTCATCATGGCCTTCATTACAAAGGTTTAATACTCATTCGTGTGTCTACACGGTCCATCAGAAAACATGCATGTCATAACGATTTAAATGTTATTTATTTCATCCATAGAATTTCACATTCATAAATGAAGCATATACATCCATATCATAAGATTAAGTATGTAGACAACCAAAATCCTCCACTTATCTATATGAATATATTTCCACTCCATAAGGTTGCTATGGGTGAGACTATATTACTAAATTCATGGACACACCCTAGATGTATAATGCCTTCCTGATCCTAGTTAGCAGATGAAATGAATATCTCACATAGATTCATTCAAATTGTGTCTTCTTCTTTGTCACTCACCCTATAGACCAAGAATTTCCTAAATAGTACCTCAGATGATCCATCACTTACCAAGTCTTCCTCACAATAGAAGCGATCATACTCAATAGTATTATGGTGATCAAGGAAATAATATGTTCTAGTGTCATTATATAATCGTATTCCCTCTCTTCAACTTATATCATCCATTATCTCACCTCCATTACCATATTGAAGACATTTCACCTACTATTAGTTATATTGATAGAGCTATCATTCAGCCAAAAAATTGTCAGTATTTTAAAACAACCAAACAAAGTCATCAACACTTATGCATATAATCTGCTCATAAGTAGTTCTAAGTTATTTGATATCAAGCATTCACATAATACACTCAAACAACAAGCATTCCCATCTTATCACACCAATTATAAATGAAGGAATTCCTACAACACATGGGCAATATAACTATAATGAAATGCATACCTACATGGCTTCCACCAATGGATCTGATGTAACTAATGGGATTATGTTTTCATCAGGTTAACCAACCTCTTAATCAAACATTCCTTGTCCTTATTCCATCCTCATAAGGAAGATTGTATTATGTTGTAGTATCATCATCTCATTAGAAATATAACTTGTTGATGCTCACAGGAGCTCTCACCAAACTCCCTTTTCCATTGACCAATGATTAGCACTTACCTTCATCCTTCATCATGGGATTTATCCTCAAAGCGTCAACCTCATCACATCATTATTCCGCCTAGATTCACAATTAAGCCAAAAATCATTTTAAGCATTAGGCCACTTTCATTTCCCATAATACAACATAGGATCCTTAGCCATTATGCAACAACACTTCCACATAGTCCTTCTCCTACTCAAATACAGACACAGACACACATGCTTCATCATGCTTAATGATGAATATGAATTGAAATAAAAAAATTGACTTGCATATATAACAAAATTAGCATGTTCTAATCATTCATGCCAGTATATAAAATATGTTCATGCATACTCATGCACATAAGAAACTTATGCATACTAAGGTTATGAAGTTAATGTAACAAGAGGAGAAATGGGTAAGGAACTCTCTTTATCACTCATTTTTTCTGAGTTTGAAATTCCACTATCATGGATGACCTATTCAATGGATCTGTATACCATGTACACTAGTATGTCCATTGACCTTAAAGCTGAATAAGGTCCTAATTCTTATTAACATTAATCCTATTTGAGAAATGAAACTCTTGATGTTGAACCATTGTATTGGTTTACTTGTTTCCTTGTCACATCTAAAAGAAAAATATTGAGACACAATTTTGTTCCTTCTACATTACAATTATCTTGATTACAAGTCTATTTATTTTTAGAATATAGTTCCACCTAGGGAAATACTTAGAGGATTCTCCAACATCTATCAATTTTCCCTCGATGAAAACCATTATCAAGTGCATAGCTACTCTGAACCTCAATGAATCATTCATATTTCCAATACATAAGGTATTATAACCTTAACATCCATTTTCAAATCTCGATTTACATTCTAAATTAGATGTTAATGGAGTGAATCTATAACCCTATTGAAATCCTAAATAATGTTTTATGTAATAATTTGAAAGAATGCATCATTGAAGATGAATTAGATAACATATTCTCTCCATTGTCACTAGATAAAGACTTTTTATAGTGCTCCAAAATGGGTGCACACTCGAAGCACACTTATTATGGTGACCTGATCTAGTTCAAGGAATTTCATTTGCATTCATCATTGTACTCTTTTTTCCTTAAACCCATGATCTAATTTAGAATATTAGGTTGCTTTTCTAAGGTACTCCTCATATGAAAAAAAATGCTTTCATTGTGCTTAAGAATTCATGAATTTTTGCAAGTGAAATGACTAGTTTTTATGTTACTTTTATGAGAAATTTAACATAAATAAGAGATTGAACAATAGCATAAACATGTACAAAACATCATCCAAAACACATTACAATAGGAACATGATAAAGGAGTTCACCTCTCCTAGGCTACTTCTCCTTGGTCCAGCTTCCAATGGCTTAGGCCTCTCTATTATGATCAAAAGTTTAAAAGGATGTGTTTAAAATTCTCAAATGCTTTTGAAACATGCTCCAATGACTCCATAATATCCAAAAATGGCTATCTAGCCTATTTTTGCATCCAATTTGGCACAAAACTGAAGAAGTTATGACCTCTCATAGTTTTCCCAATATTCACTCCACAAATTGCACCATTTCTGGCGTGATCCTACAATTTCACTCCAAAAAGCACTAATTGGGTGAAAATTTCACTGCACGGAGGCCATAAGCTATCAGCACTAACAACTCCATCTCAAATCACAATCAACGAGAACTAGTGGGTCTTTTTGTTTGTGAACGTGATGTTGGTGATAAGCGATTGTGATAAACAACAAAGCCTACGGAACTATCAACTGAATTCCATAATCTTGAGCCTAATTTTGAGCACCTAATCACTCGTCCCCATTAGAAGCCTTTTGGACCCCAAAAAATCACTTTCAATTGTCCAGCAAGTGAGGGTACAATTCCCTCACCTTTCCAACCTCTATCCATTAATTATTGACTTGGAACTTATGATCTAAACAATTCTTGTCATGCCTTGATTTGTACTTTCCTTTGCCCTTTTCAAGTTGTTCTCGCACTATTTGATGTACCATTTGGATTTGTTCAATAAACTATTTGGCTTTGTCCATGTTACTATCTGTAGCAACATCTTTCTTAACAAGATGATACAACACATTATGATTCAAATGGTAAACAAATTCCTTCACTTGATTCCTTTGACTCAAGCTTGAATGTACATCTTGAAAGTATGTATTTCTCTAAACATAACTTTTGTATAAAACAAAATGACGCTTGAGGAAAGTAGTTATACAAAATATAGGCCTAGAAATTGCATCAACAAACTTGTCGCTTATACCTTTCATATACCTTTTAACCAAGTGGAATACTAGAAGAAAACCCATCCGATGGAAGTGCCTTTATCGCTGCAGCTTAAACACTTCACCATTGAAATTTTCTGAATGAAAAGAAATGGGCTTACCACATTGCATAAAGACTACGACAATAGCATAATCACATATATCAACTTGAAACTCAAATGAATTTTTCAAGTTTAGAAGAGAAAGTATAAAGGTTGAACTGATCTTTTGTTTTAAAGCGTCAAATGCCTCTTGTTGTTTTCCTCCCCACTCGACGACCTTTTTCACAACTACCAAAGAATTAAAATGAGCTATATTAGAAGAAAATTTAACAAAATATTTCCTCCAACATTGAACTGCTCCCAAAAAACCTCTTATCCAAATGACTACCTTGAGCATTGACCAATTCATAATGGCATCAATCTTGGAGAGGTCTAAGTTTCGCTCACCTTATCCAGTCTCATGGCCCAAGTACATCAAAGAAGTTTTATTCAAAATATACTTTGACATCTTCAAAAAGAAATGTCCTTGACATATGACATCAAGTATTTTTTTCTCACACATGACATGTTCATAATGAAATTTTTTGAAAATGAAAATGTCATTGAAGTGGACTGTCATGCCTGGAAATGGCTTCAACACATATTTCTTCATATGCATGAAAGTAATAGGAGCATGGAAAATACCAAAAAGAATAAAAATCCATTAAAAAAAACCTTAATTGGTTTTGAATGTTGTCTTCCATATATCTCCTTCAACAACTCTACTTTGATGAAAACCACTTCTTGAATCCCATTCAATGAAATTCTTACCATTCTTCTTCGTCATCAAAGCAAGAGGTGCACCACATGGTAAAAGAGAAGGTTGAATTATCCTTTTGTTCAACAATCCTTGGATTTCTTTTGTTATTTCTACACTTTCCATTCTTAACATCATCTGCATGTCAATGTTAGGAAGAAGACACCTTTGTTGTAATGGTATTTCATGTTGGATTCTCCTCTTGGAAGGAAATCCTTTTACTTTCTGAAACACCTCATCATCATGGTTAACTACATCAATCAAATCAGTTTTCAATTTTGAAGTACAACCATCAAAGGTTTCATAATCAATATCAACATTGGGTTTGATCATAAGAAGCACTAAATTAATTTTGCTCTGCATTAACTAATGAAAGGTTTAGTTTCCTCCAATGAGCTCTCACAATATAATCCACACCATCCTTGAACAAGTGGCACTTGTTTCCATTACAATAAAATATTTATTTTCTATAAGAAAGGTAAGGACTACCCAAAACAGTTCTTGATATATTAAGCGGTACAATGTCTAATTCAACTTTGTCAATGAATTTTGTTGTGAATCCAAATCGAAGAATACATTTTCTTGTAACCTGTAAGTTTGTGTTCTTGCATATCCAACCTAATGGATATGGCTTGGGATGTAAAATGATTTCAAGATTAAGTTTCTTCACTAAGTCATCAGATATCAAACTAGCTTGAGAACCACTATCAAAAGATGTGTCGATTTTTGTATGTTTTGAAATTACTCTCACATGAAATAATTCAATCCTTGTTTCTTCATTTGGAGTACTAGTGTGACAATTTGATATACTAATTCTAGCGATGGATTCTTTTCTTTTTATACCCATGGCTATAATTTTAGTTTCATCACTAGAATTAGATCCCAAATCCTCTTGAATGACGACAGCTGACCTTTCTTTTCCCTTGTTGTTGTTTCTTTTTGGTCTCATTTTGTGATGAAGATTCAAACAATGAGCTCCATCATGACCCTCTCTGGAACAATATTTACATCAATTGTTTTCTCTTCTTCCTTTTTAATGGATGTGTTTTTATTTCACTTGAAACCCTTTTCTTTCTCTTTACCCTTAAATGACTTTTTACTACCTTCTTCTAGGGTGTTCTTCCCTCTTGCCTCAAGATGAGTGGCTTGCACACTCACATCATCTAGATTATTGGGATTCAACATTAATATAGTATGCCTAACGTAACTATGTAAACCCCCTATGTACTTCAGCAACGTGTCTGTGATTGCAAATCTACACCTAACATTAAAGACCTTTTTCTGAATTCTTGGGTGTAATCTTGCACATTTTGACCTTTAGGCTGTCTAAAGTTTTACCAATTCATGATGGCTTTCTGCATATAAGTTAGAGGGTAGAATTGTCTCTTGATTGTAGCAATGAAATCATTCTAAGAAATTGAGATCTTACATTCTTTTTTAATCTCCTCTTTGGTCTTTGATTCCCACCATATCATTGTTGCACCCTCCATTCTCAAGGAAGCTAACTAAATCTTCATGTCATCCTCTTGAAGGTTTTGAATCCGGCAATAGACATCCAAGTGACGAATCCAATTATCAAGCTTCTATGCATTCACTTCACCATTATATATGGGTAGCTCAAATTTATCATCAATTTTAAAAAATGTGATTTAGAATATTAGATGGATGTGCTAAGATCCTCCTCACATTAGAAACAAAAATTCTTTCATTATGCTTAAGGATTCCTTATTTTTTGCAAGTGAAATGATGAGTTTTTATGCTAATTTTATGAGTAATTTAACATAAATATGAGACTAAAAAACAACATAAAAATGTATAGAACACCATAAAAAACACATTACAATAGGAACATGATAAAGGAGTTCACCCTTCCTGGGCTACGTCTCCTTGGTCTTGCTTCCAATGGCTTGGGCCTCTCTATTATGCTCAAAAGTGTAAAAATGTGTGTTTACAATGCTTGAATGCTTATGAAACCTATTCCAATGAGTCCAGAACATCCAAGAATGGATACATTGTCTCCTTTTGCATCTAATTTGGTGGAAAACTGAAGAAGTTACGACCTCTCCTAGTTTTCCCAATATCGTTGCACAAATTGCACCATTTCTGGCATTATCCTACAATTTTGCTCCAAAAAGCACTAACTGGGAGAAAATTTTGTCGTTCCACAGCCATAAGCTATCGGCACTGACATCTCCATCGCAAATCATAATTGGTGAGTATCGGCAGGTCTTATTGTTTGTGAACATAATGTGGACGATATGCGATTGCTATAAACTGGTGACTCGATGGAACTATCAACTGGAACCCATAATCTTATGACATTCAGGATCCATCGCAAATCATAATCGGTGGAGTCTTGGGGTAACATATATATGAGACTTTGCACTGCGAAATCTGTGATTACAATAATCACATCGCAACCTAGTACGTTGGGGGCTAATTTATGTAGTACCTCCCTTTTGGAATGTGCAATTGCAATTATTGTATCACACCCTAGCTTGCTCTGGGGTCGATTCTTTAACGTCGACCCACTTGTGATATGCGATTTACGAAATGTGGGGCCAATGGTGGTCTGTCACTTGGCGCTTCCCCATCGCTGAAGAGTCTTGCCACGTCATCTTCTCCTGCCATCTATCCAAGTCAAACTTGAACTTTGACTTGTTCTAACTTCTCTATATGAGCTCGAATTCGAGTTTCATTCATACCATTAGAATCACAATGATGAGCACTCTGATTTGAAGCTAAGTTTATCAAGATTCTACCACTTTTAGTTTTGAGCCTAATTTCGAGCATGTGATCATCCCAATAGGCCCATATTCTTGTAACCTACAATTCTGAGGCAATTTGTAAAATACCCATTCTCTGATTCTTAAATTTTCTGTTAGTGCATATGAAACTACATATATATAAACATATATTTATTATATTAATATGATTATTTAATATTTAGATTGATAGGACTTATTTTAAATTTATAATGTATTTAAATTCATACAATTTCTTTTGAATTTATAATATTGACTGACATAAAACTAGTGCGACCATATAAATTAAATGGCTGATACACATGCATCAATCCATAATAAGAATTAAAACAATTATACATCTGAAATTGCTAAAATTCAAAACTAACTAAACTAGCACAACCATATAAATTAAATAGTGTAAACACCAATAGGCATCAATCTATAATAAATATCTAAACACTTACACACATTTCACTATGGAGATTATTAATTTGCATTAAGACTTTATTACAATACCATGGGCTAACACCATGGCTTACCAATATCACATTGGCTCATTTAATATGAAATTTGTTCGTATGATATTTTTCTTAATTAATCAAATTAATTTAAAGGGAAGAAATTATCATAACTATTTTGAAAATAAATTTCAACCTATGACTTGTGTATAATATTTTCAATACATCCTACCATCCATGTGATAATTATTGATAATTAAATCAAATTTTTAGAATCCCTATTCCAAAACAGAAACGTTTAACTATGTGATTATATATTTATTTTAAAATAATATTATTATTCATTATGAAAAAAATTAATATATATGAGTTAAAAACATAAAAAAATTAAAATCACATAGAAAATGATTTTATCCATGGAGATTGAAGCTATCCATATTGCTTAGAAATCGTATTCCTTAGAAAAGAAAATTGGTCATGTCTATTGACATCAAACGATCTATGAATTGGTTTTCACTTTTAAACAATATAATTTATTTTTGCATATGTTTTATTATCTCATTCAAAATATAAATTATCAATGGGAATATAAATTATCAATGGGAATGCATTACAACATTATATGACATAAATTATTTAAATACAAAATCTCTTGCTCAAGATTTTTTTCTGAAGGATTCCAAGAAGTTCATTATAACATTGTATAAATATTTATGTTAGGAATTATTCTTTAATATATATCAAGATACACAATTGTCCAAAATATAGAAATACACATATATCTTATTTTATCATAGATTTAATTTTATTTTTATTTTTTAAAGCTATATAAATACATTACCTACACTTATTATTCCAAACAATTATATTCCTTGAAATTAAAAAAAAAAAAAAAACCGATATATATAATTTAAGGGATGAGAAATTTATATTGATATTTATATTTTTTTTTATATTATTGTGATTCGGTCATCTTTTATTCAATTTTCAACTTTTATTTTCTAAAAGTATTTTATGTTTTCTTTATAATTATCTGAAAATTTGATAATATCATATTTTATAATATATATATAATATATATAATATTATAATAATATATATATATATTTATATATATACGAAAATTAATAAATTATAATCTAATTATAAATTATTCAAAAAATTCCAAAAAATTATAAATATTTTTTTTTATTTTCTAATAAACAAAATAAAATTTATCTAATAACAAGAATACCTCCTTATCACTACCAGTATCCTCCAAACCCACTTTTATGTTGTAAAAAGAATTTAGCGTCATTTCTCACTTTCTTGATTTTCACATTCTCCCAACACCATCTGTGTATCCCATTTGTATATCCCATTTATATTGGGAAAATTTCTTTATTTTCGTCTACCGAACAAGTAACTGCTCAAAACTATTGGAAGTTAATTTAGAAATTGACCAATGTTTTTCCATGCTATTATAAGTATAATCATTGAGAAAATTACGTGCGAAAAATTTGGTATTTAATAATTTTTCTAAATTTCACGTTAACCTTGAAAACAGCTTCCTCAAAATACGTCACCCCTAAATCTTTTTAGGGCCTAGAGTGTTTTCTTCTCGACATGTAATTAACTGCTCAAAAATACTAAAAGTTAATTTTGCACTTGAACAAGGTTTTTCCATGCTATTATAAGTATAATCATTGAGAAAATTCAAGATGAAAAATTAAGTGTTTAATACTTCTCCAAATTTCAAATTAACTTCGAAAACAATTTCCTCACAACACATCACCCTTAGTGTTTTCTTTTCTTT